>JACVVK020000146.1:990000-1015000 GCA_018292915.2 Batillaria attramentaria
ACAGCACTTCCTCGTCCGATTTCCTATGCCGATTAAAGTGTCACGTTTGGATATCACGCGTGTTATCGATATTATAATGGCTGTCCCCACTTTCATTCTCACATCCGCGACCATGCAGAAACAAGCTGGTATTTCGCAGACACGGGTGTGGGCAGTCAAGTTTACGAAGCATTGTGAACTACAAGCAACATTCTGGTGACAATTGTAACATGGAGTTTACGGAAAGGAATCAACCATTTTGTTTGTGACGGATTTCAAACATGAGTAACTGGCAATTAAAAACACACACACACACACACACACACACACACACACACACACACACACACACACACACACACACACACACACACACACACACACACACGCACGCACGCACGCACGCACGCACGCACAAACAAACAAACAAACAAACAAACAAACAAACAAACAAACAAACACAATCTCACGTCCGTTACCATCTAAAATGGCTCTTAGGAGAGAACGGCCTGTCGGAGATTTGCTCTTCATCGTATGGAGAAAGCCTTTCAGGTAAATAATCCTCCAAAGCATGAAACTATGTGAAGACATTATTCCGTTCTCCGTGGGGTTTTTTTATATTGTTTTTTGTTTTGGTTCTCACGTTCGGGGCCGTTTTCTGGAAAATAGCCGAAGGCACTATTTCTGTTCTAAATAAGGGTGGGGTGGGTGGGTGTTTGGGAGTTTAACGTCCTTTTCCACCACATACGGGTGATATCAAAGACGGGGCAACGAAGAAAAAGCCAGCACAATATTTGGCCCCAGCCGGGGTTCGAACTCCCGACCCGAGCATTGGAAGTCCAACGCTCTACCATTCGGCCACCCCGGCTCCCCTTTTTCTAAATAAAAATGGATCAAGTTAGAAACATGAGATTCAGCCCATGCACACTTTTTTGGCACGCTGAATAATTTGTGATGTAGACAATTTCATAACTGGAAAAGAAGCCGTTATTTCAAGACAGCTACCAGTATCCACAGTGACATAATGAAAACAAATGTTGTGCAGTATGCAAATGCCTATATTGAAAAAAAGTGTGAAATTTGGCCAGAACATTAATTTGGATGGATGGATGGAGAGAGAGAGAGAAGAGAGAGAGAGAGAGAGAGAGAGAGAGAGCTACAACAAAAACAAAAACACAAAACCATTTTTTTACAACGGTAGAAACACACACACACACACACACACACACACACACACACACACACACCTACACACACACACACACACACACACACACACACACACACATACACACACACACACACACACATACACACACACACACACACACACACACACACACACACACACACACACACACACACACACACACACACACACACACACACACACACACACACACACACACACACACACACACACACACACACACACCCGTAGTTTTGCGTGCACACACACACACACACACACACACACACACACACACATACACACACACACACACACACACACACACACACACACACACACACACACACACACACACACACACACACACACACACACACACACACATCGTACCCATACACAAACAACATTACGCATGTATTATTCGCACGCATCTATGCAGAACATAATCGGAGAGAGAGAGAGAGAGAGAGAGAGAGAGAGAGAGAAGTTTTACGGTCGAATTGAACAAACTCGTGTGGCGTATTTTCCGTAATCGGGGGCACCTCATTGTGAAAACTCTCTCTCTCCCTCTTCATTCGATTGTATGTATTTCAGTATTTTGACGTTCCGTTGAAGGCACCACATTTGCCGAAATATCAAAGACACAAAGAGCGTAATATTTGTTATTGTTGTTGTTGTTGTTGTTTTACGATTCTCTATATTGTCGATTGTATTCACATTGTCCGATTGATCGAGAGATTTAGATTTTGCACGTGCATTTCCTGTGAACATCTCAAAAGATATGTGGGTTTTGATATTGTGCACTAAGGCCTTGTTACAAAAACCTAACTTATCAACAAAACAACAACAACAGCAACAACAACAGCAACAGCAGCAGTAGCAACAACAACAACAGCCCCTTCCCCCGAAAGTCCTCCCCCCCCCCTCTCACACACACACACACACACACACACACACACACACACACACACACACACACACACACACACACACACACACACACAAGAAAAAAACAACACCAAAAACAAAACAAACAAACAAAAACAACAACCACACAAACAACAACAACAGCACTGTGTATTGTTATGGCAGTCAGATTCTAGATGTTATATAGACGCCACTAAGACGACATTAGTCATTCGACGTTAGGAAGATGGCCTGATGGCCCTTTCACATTGCTTTTTAAACCAGCAGGGACTCAGCAAGTGAAATGGACGCGTTACGGTGACTTCAAGCTACCGTGGAACGAAGCGTCGAGATTCTGTGCCGAGCGAGGAAGCCATCTTCCAGTTGTGAGCAGCAAGCTGGCCATGAATGGAATGGAAGACGCCGTCAGGAGCAACTTCAACTCGACTGCCCCGTTTGGGTATGATAAGTTTGGGGTTGCAGTCGCCAGCATTTTTTTTTAAACTCTTAAAACGTTCGTAAGACACTTGGACGTCAGCAAATGACGTATGTGTGTGTGTGTGTGTGTGTGTGTGTGTGTGTGTGTGTGTGTGTGTGTGTGGGAGGGGGGGGGGGGGTGCGTTGAATTGCTGTTATTTTGAAAGTTAAATTTAGATTTCAATCTGAAAAAAGTAAATTGTTCGTGAACCGACCAACAGATTCTGTTTCATGTCTATTCATAAGCAGATTTCCTTTGATCAGATCAACCTGAAAAACGCCCTGGTGTCCTTGAAAATGTGGCGTACTCAGAATACACAAATATGTTTGATTGATTCATTGATTGATCGACTGACTGACTGATTGACGACGACGATGACGACATTGTGGTGGTCACGGCAAATGATAGCTGAAGGACAAAGTGACACAACATGGAGTACACAGAATTAACGGACCAAAACTACATGCATTATTAAAAACATTAATGATGCAACCATCTTCGACAGAGAGGACTTTTGGATAGGACTGCATAGTGTTCAGAGAGACAAGAGCGACTATGCGTGGGAAAAAGACTGCATGATGCAGGTAGAGGATCTCGACCGATGGTTCACAGGCGAACCGAATTATTTCTACATACAGCTGTGTGTGCGCATGACGCGCGACACATGTGTTTGGCGCACAATAGAATGTGGGATAGAATACAGTGTAATCTGCGAATCTGTAACAGGTAAGCTCAAAGTGACGATTAAAGTATTTTTAAATTGAATTGAATTGACACGTGTTAATTGATCCAAGCTAAAAGAGACATCCTGCAGGGTGTTTTGTTTGTTTGTTTGTTTGTTTGTTTGTTTGTTGTTGTTGTTTTTTTGGGGGGGGGGGGCGGGGCAAAGACCAACCTAAGGATATAACCGTGACAAGAACATGATACCACGAATATGAACCAATTGGGGGTTGTCTTTGTCTATGAGCCAAAACATGCGCCCACCGCCTATTTCACTTGCAAGTTAAGTGACGCGTTTATAAAAAACAAACTATAACTACGGCCAAGTGGCCGTCTCAGTGGAACTCGCACGTGGTCGCTGGCGACATTACAAGTTTACAAAGCTCTGAAATACACTTTGGGAGGACCAGCGAGTCAGTAGTGGCAGCATCTATGCAAAACACGTTTTCGGCACGGTGCGAGTTATCATCTTGCCAGGTGCCGCTTTAAACATGGACCTAGGCTGATGGCAACGAAACAAATATGGCACAATGAAGATGTATGCTTTTTCGGGCGGTTATTGCTAAGACATGAACAAGCATGCAGGGCTGCCACGCGCTCATTTCAATACAGTCATCATTACATGAGGCAGGGGCACGCAGGGCACGATGCGCCGTAGCGGTTTGCAGTTCGCGTTGAACACAAATTTTGGGCAGGCAGTAGAATTCATATCGTGTCGATTTCAGCATTACACGTTTACGGAGCTCTAATATGGACTTTGGGAAGACCACTGGCCCAGCAGTGGCAGAGTCTATCAGTTTTAATTTTAAGACTATCAAGTAAAGCACAAAACCATACAAACGGTTAAGGTATCTGTTTTGTCACGTTTATTAAAGGCAACTGCACGTTTGAACAACGCCCGGATGTCACTATGGCGTACGCTCCGGACGCGTTGGCGGACGCCAGTAACGTCACAGCTTGTCAGTCACTGTGTCTCCAACTCATTGTCGGTGTTGAAGAGTGCATAGCGGCGGAATACATACCGGACAACGGCAGGTGTAGACTCTACCTGGGGTGCAGCCTGCTGGGTGGTGTAGACAACAGGACGAAGTCACAAAATGGAGCGACTCTCCAAGTCAGGAAGTGCTTCTCGTGTAAGTACAGAAGGTCCATTAACATTCACTGATTGAGCTATATATATATATAAGGCAGCAAGCAAGCATCAGAGTAGTTCGGGCCATCCAATTCTCGAGACAAAACGAAAGGGTCGCCCAGACTAGCTCCAGATTTTACTTTATTCTTGGCGAACACGAGTCGTATTAATTTCAGAATGTATCATCTGAGTCCATCGAAGTACACCGGAGTCATTTTACTCCATTCACAGACGCTGCAAAAGGCCAAAGAATACAAACGCACGTGGTCTCAAAATGCCTTTATATTCCGTTTGCAGTATCAGGCTCAGGCATCATAGTCGCCTTTAAAACTGCTTCAATCTAGAAACAAAAATTACCGTGCACAGACCATTCAAAGGCACGCACCTGACAGGAGTTTAAACAAAATTGAGTGTCTCCTTTCCGCTCAGGCCTCACTGGAGTAATGCTAGTCTTTCTGTTAGGGCCAGAAAGCCGCTTCATCCAAATCTGCTCGTGTATGTGTTGCCACTCTCCAGCGCAAAACGTCCCAGCTTTACTGATAGCTTGCCTCTTGTTGCGGTCCCCTGGCATCACCAAAATCTCTCGACAACAACCAAAAAATCATTTACAAACTAGCACACTCACCAAACAGGGTTCCCCAAATAAACACCAAACATGACCCCACGGTCAATTTGGCTCGACTGATTCGCGCAATGCAGCAACTGCTGTGATTGGCCGATATTCCTCTTTTCCGCCGCACGGTGGTGTCGGTTTTCCTTATTATGGAAACACGTTATGGACGAAGACAGTTGTCGGATTTAGCACTTGTTTCCAATTTCTCTTACCTCTGCTGGACTCAAGTTTGTACTAAAATCGAGCATTTAGTAGATTCCCAGACTTGCGTTCTTGATCTCCACAAGACGTCTGCAGACCAAGCACCCAGAATCTATCACAGGAATCATTTTACATCCTGTTTTATTATCTAACTTACGGCTGAACGTGCTGAACGAAGGACAAAAACTAAACGCATTGGCTTTGGGTAATATGTCCAATTTTCAGCGCTCCCGAATTTCCTTTACATTGTAATGGTCCTCTCTCTCTCTCTCTCTCTTTATTTTTTGTGTTTCTAGATTAGCAGGACAGCTTGTAAGATAGGCAGACCATGCCTACAAGTCTTTATCCTGAAATAAACATTTCAGTCAGTCAGTCAGTCAGTCTCTCTCTCTCTCTCTCTCTCTCTCTCTCTCTCTCTCTCCGCCATTACTGCTCACATTCTTGTTTACTTATATGTTGTCAGAATAAGCAACGGCAGGTATTAAAATAGACTCTAACATTAACTACCGTTACTTTCCAAAAGTTTCCTCGATTACCTTAACACGGTAACTGGGCAACAACACCAAATACAGCACAATTTCTTACAATGTGCAGATGAAACAGCTGATTACCCGAGAAATACACCATGGCCAGCGCGAGGTTCATGTGAGAAAAGGAACTTGTCGGAAACATATCCAGCAAGTACGTAACGTAAAGTGTGTGTGTGTGTGTGTGTGTGTGTGTGTGTGTGTGTGTGTGTGTGTGTGTGTGTGTGTGTGTGTGTGTGTGTGTGTGTGAGAGAGAGAGAGAGAGAGAGACACTTCCATTTTGACGTTTTAAACGAAGGCACCCAAAAAGTCCGTTGGAAGCGGTTCTTGTTGGGCGTGTCGTGGAACAAAGCATCAGCGTTGTGTCACGCCGAAGGTGCACATCTTCCTGTCCTCAACACTGTCCTGGCGGCAAACGGCTTTGTGCAAGCTGCACAAACGAACTTCAGTCGCACGAAGTCGAAGGGGTGAGTGCATTACGTTATAAGGACAGTTTTATAGAGATCTTACGCTCGTGTGTGTTTACAGCCGTTTTTTTTATTTCCAGCTGATGACAGTGTGTGTGTGTGTGTGTGTGTGTGTGTGTGTGTGTGTGTGTGTGTGTGCGCGCGCGCGCGAGACTTAAGTCTGTAAAGAAAGCGGATTGTTTCCCGTCTTCCCGCCTTCCAAGCATAACTTTGATTTACTGTGCAGAGCGCGTGGTTATTGGACTGGACTGCACGCAACGGGTGGCGGGCCATACCTATGGGAACACGACTGTTCTAACATGGCCGACAGCATGAATGCACAGTTCGGCAACAGTGCAGGGCCCGGTAACAGCGCGTGCGTTGCACTCCTCGACACGTTCACCTACAACGCAACTGCATGCGACCAGAAGAAGATGCAAGTTGTGTGTGAGTTTGATAAGGGTGAGTTCTAGATAATAACAATCACGTGATGCGAAGGTGTAGAACTGCATTCATTCTTAATTTTTGTCGGGCGAAATTTCTCAAAGCAGATGAAAAGAAAGTGAGCCGGAGTCGCCAGAGTATCCAAAGGGACCCCGCGAGATCAGACCGAATGACAAGGGCAACACACCCCAGTTAGTAGAACCGAAATTGGGGCTTAACCAGTTAATGTATGAATATCAACGCTGAGAGAATCCCCGAATTGACCATGGGTGCCACAATGTGTGTGTGTGTGTGTGTGTGTGTGTGTGTGTGTGTGTGTGTGTGTGTGTGTGTGTGTGTGTGTGTGTGTGTGTGTGTGTTCGAGCACGCGCTCTTAAATGGTGTTGGCTGACAGGCCTTATGTAAAATTACTTTTCTCGGCCCTCGTCAGTCTCAGTTGGGCAACAATTGTAAACGATATTATATACTTTTGGCAACAACACCTAAGAAATCTAAGAAGGCGTTGCTACCATTGCAATTCTGTAGTCTATATAGGGCGAATTCAGTTTTGGAACAGTTTGTTTAAACAGATTTATTTTGTTGCACTGGAGGAAGTACAGAAAAACGGTTTGAGCATATAAACAAGACGTACTGATGACATGCTCAATAAAAATTCAATTAAAGCAACCTTTGCAACGGTGGTTCACGAATTATAAGAGAGAGAGAGAGAGGGGGGGGGGTAGGTCTCAGTTTGTCAGCGAGCATTTTCATATCAACGGCGGTCCGCTGCTACAGTCGATCAGAGTATGCATGTATGGAATAGTTGCACTTTGACTGCACAGTTGAATGCGCCTATCCGCCCGAAATATCTGTCTGAGAGATTAGTTTGGCTCCGAATACAGTTAACACACCTACGTTTGAAGGCCGTTCAAACGTGGAAAACTCAACCGTCCGTATACGACATTAGCCATGTTTGTCGATTGTCGTCAGCGACAATGCCGTTGGCGTTTTGCCTGCAGTCAGGTGAACGCAAGTCAGTCTGTGCATGTATTTGCACATGTATCTTTTGGATGTGATGCTTAAATAGACACCACCAAAACAGATCAGAACGACCTTGAAGCCTAAAATATGGTATCAATTGGGCTTTTTTTCTTTCTTTCTTGGTTATTTTTTTTTCTTTTTTGTATTGTTATTAGTGTTGCACGTATTACTGTTATTACAGGAAACTGCACGTTCACGACGGTTTCACCACAGAGTGCAGAACCACAGGAGGAATGTTTTACAAGTAAGTGTACATAATCATCTTGGATTCATGTGTCGCATGAGATCAGTCGCAAGATATCTCTATTTCAAAATTGACGAATTTAGATTTTAGCATTTTATTGTACTAGCGGTCGCGACTACCACAAACATCAAACTTGGTATAATGAGATTGGCCTCTACTTAGGTCAATGTCAAGTCACAGTGTAAAATGAAATTTTCAATGCTAATGAAATTGGCGAATGTGATCATTTAATTGTACCAGCACTCGCGAATACCACAAACGCCAAATTTACAATGAGATCTGGTGATATTTAAGTTCTCTGTTGTATAGTCATTAACTGGTCTTTGCTTAGGTCAAGGTCACGTCACAGTGCAAACTTAAAGTTTTCAATGCTAATGAAATTGGGGGAATGTCAGCATTCTCACTGCTATCAGAAATTGTACCTTAAGAACCGAACATGGTATGAAGACAGCCGGTTATGTTTATAAGTTCTTTTAATCAATCAATCAGTCAATACATCTTTATTATCCCAGATGGAAATTTGGGTGTGGTGGACAAACAAAAACAATGATACACATCAAATTAAAAATACATTGTACACGTAAGATAATACATAATAAACGCTACAATTAAAATAGAGATTTCTATGAATTAAAAATCACACTCAACAGTCTTGGTATTAAGGTAGATATAATCTAAAATAGCTACTTAAGATTATCACAAATTAATCACATTAAAAAAAAATCACAGACTTCATCCTGTGTGTGACTTTTCATTTGATTGAGCTAGGCCAAGAGAACAGTGTCCGGGATACAGTCTGATGTCTCTAGTTAATGTTTGATAGCTCCAGTTGTCAAAAGATGCTATGCGTGTGTTTTTCAATGTCCGGAGGCTGTTTCCCTGATCCGAAGCTTCACTTTCAAAGATTTAAGATTCAAGGATTTTATTTCCTTTGACCACTACTGGGGCGTGGAGGAACAATATAAACAAACAAGAAATGCAGATGACAAGGTAATGTATGGTAAATAGTAAATGTTAGCAACAACAATCACTTTGAGGTCAATAAACAAGAGTGCTGATCAATATTTTTTATCACAAACTACATGAAATAAAGCTATCATACACTTACAGAAATTACAGAGACTATAGGGAAAAAGGTGTTATGCAATGAGGACTTTGTTCTACACTTTGCATTCTTTCAGAAATTTAGCAAAACTAAGTGCGACTTTCCTGCCAGGTAAGGATAGGAGATTACAAACATTAAACATTGATTTCATTCTGCGGAATTTGAAAGGTATGTGCCTTTCACGGGATTCTGAGTGTGCAGGACGTTCAGTAATTAAATGACACTCATCTCCTACGACACCCATGCTACAGTAGATTCTGTTAAGAAATCTACATCCGAATGAACAGCTCAGCTCTCACTGTTTTGCATGGATGCTAACACTACTAGAGCGTGTGCGGACGTTCCGCCGATGGACGTTTCGCCGTCGGATGTTTCGGAGTCGGACGTTTTGCCGACCGGACGTTTAGCCAACGGATGTTTCGCCGACGGATGTTTCGTCGACCGGACGTTTCGCAGACAGACTTTTCGACGCATTATGCATGGGCAACATATAAAAGTATATAACATATAACAATATAAAACATTCTCATCACCAAGTTTAATAGAAACACGAGTAATTAAAATCCACACAGAGAACATGCTGTCTTCATATAACAATATAAAAGTATATACCACACTTACAACACTTCTGTTCACTTTGATTGTGTCACAGATTATGCGCAACAGCTTTGAGAAATACTAAAACATCATCCTCTGCGTACCTTGCAACAAGCGCTTGCAGTCGTGTGTTGACTACTTCGTACTGCTTGTTTTTTCGCATCCTGACGCCCATGGCATGCTGTTCTATCATAAGCTCGGTGCTTGCCTGCTCCTTGCGTAACTTGCTCCCTCTCTCTCTCTCTCTCTCTCTCTCTCTCTCTCTCTCTCTCTCAACGTTTACTTACTTCTCAGAATCTTGCACATGAATGAAGGAAGCACTATCTCGAGGGAACGTGAGACAGATGACACGCCAGATGACAAACAGAAATACTGTCCAGGTGGAAGGTGAACGTGAGAACTGGCAGGGAAAGTGAGAGAGAGTTCACTGATACATTGATACAATGGCGAGAGAAATGTGTGAGCTCACACTTGACGTCGGCTAAAGGTCCCGCGCCGAAATGTTCGTCGACGAAACGTCCGTCGGCTAAAGGTCCGTCGGCTAAAGGTCCGGTCGGCAAAACGTCCGGCTCCGAAACGACTGTCGGCGAAACGTCCGCCGTCGAAAAGTCCGTGCACCCTACTAGAGTCAGTGGTCTTCCAAAATGGACTCAATGTGACTTCTGCATAGAAGTTGCATATTTGTGCTGAATGTGTTTTGTGTATAATCTTTTTATAAGATTTATAAGATTTTTGTAAGATTATTTGTGTCTGTGATAATAGTGTGATTCAGGAAAAGCTGCCTACGTGCACAATACTGATGCTTCAGCTAGTATTGTTTTCGGTCGCTTCAGTACCGCGATTTTGTGTGACAGCGGGCTGACCCCACGTAACCCCACACGTGCGCAGACAGAGGAGGGAAATGTATAAAAGCTGCACTAAAATTAGTATTAGCAGACAGGCGACCGTTTTTGTTTGGATACCCCTGTTCCCCCAGTGCTTTCCTCTTCGGGCCATCAGTGCCATCAGTGCCATCAGAGATATTATTATTAGTGTGGTTTACCACCAGTGACATTTTTTAGTTTGGATGATTCACCGGCATACGGAAAGTTTGGTTAGTATTTTATTTTGGAAAGAACTGCTCGATAAAGGTTTTTAATTGGTACATCCAGGCTTTTCTAAGTAAAACGATGTGGTGTCAGAGGATAGAATAATCACTTGGGACGCGCCTCCGGCGCTACACTTCTACGGCCTGCACTACATTTGATTTCATCGCGAACTGCAAACCGCTACATAGTACACCACCCGACAGACATCCGCCCATGATATCCACTGGATCTCTGTGTCCCGGCCAAGCGGACCCCCGCTTCACGTGTTGGACCTGAGCGAGCTGTAGTCCGGGCGACCTGTTTATTTGTTTGTTTGTTTGTTTCGGAGAAGTTTAAAGGGAACACGGGGAAATGGAAGGGATGGGAGCGGTAGTCCGGGCGACCTGTTTGTTGTTTGTTTGTTTGGGAGAAGTTTAAAGGGAACACGGGAAAATGGAAGGGGGCGGGGTGGTGGTGGTGGTGGGGGGGGGGGTCGAATCTGCATCAGGAGAGATGGGTCTTCAGGTGGCTCCTGGTGGATTTCAAATATGGCGACAGGACGTTCCACAGAGCAGGGGCAGACACTTTGAAGGGGCGAGCTCCAAAGCGTTGCTTTGCGGTGGTGTCGTGAAACCCAGGGATGGACAGGCGGGACTGAGAAGAGGAGCAATTTTCAGTCAAAGAGCATCGCCCGAACTAAGCGGGCGGTAACTGGTGCATTGTGGCTCCTGTCTTAGCGACGACCAGAAAGGGCACTAACTGTGGACACATCTTCACGCCGGTATCAAGCGTTTGCTATTGTAATGAGCCCAGCTCAATCTGCGAGGTTGGAGCAGTCAGCACGTGTCCTAAACACTTCTATTTGTCCAGGCGAGACGAAAATAGCGCCCAATCTGTGGAACGGTCCTTCGCCTGCGAATGGACAGTGCAACCTAACAGATCCGGAGCTGTCGGACAACATTCCTGATGGAGTGACCCTAGCCCCAAGTTGTAAGAGCCAACGAAATGGGATAACGTACAGCAAGGAAGGTAGGCGCACACAGATATATGCCCCCCCCCCCCCCAAAAAAAAAAAACAAAACAAAAAACAAAACAAAAAAAACCCACAAAAACCCACCACCACCACCACCAACAAAAAGAAGCAACAACAACAACAACAACAAAAAAACCCCAACACATAACAAAATGCAAACAAACAAACAAACAAACAAAACAACAACAAACCAAAACCCCACCAAACCAAAAAAAAAAAAAAAAAAACCCCAAAAAAAACACCAAACAACAAAACAAAACAAAACAACACAAAACAAAATAACAACAACAGCAACAACAACAACAACAACAACACACACACACACACACACACACACACACACACACACACACACACACACACACACACACACAGCACACGGTTTGGCGTTTTGGTTTGTTTTCCTGTGATACATTATGACACACGTATTCAAGTGACCTTTGCACTGTACCAGGCGTGGAGGTGGTGTTTGTAGTGGACGCATCTGACAGTATCAGCCCTGAAAACTTCACAGTCTTAAGGCAGGCCATCGTGGACTTCATCGAGCCGGCCAGGAACAACAACGCCGATGCTTCTGTACAGGTGAGTATAGGCTAGCATTTTCACTTGTAGGTAACTGTCTTTATTTGATTGAGGTCAGGACTGCAGTGTGGTCAAGGAATACAAAATTAATGCGAAAGACCTCAAAACGCCTATAATTATATTCTTTGTTAGCCTCAGGCATCACAGTCTCCCCTACAAAAAAAAAAAAAAAAAAAATGCTTCGATCTAGAAACAAAATTTCCATGCACGGACCATTCAAGGGCATCTACCTGACAGGAGTTTACGAAAATTTGAATCTCCTTCCCGCTCAATCCTCACTGGAGTAATTCTAGTCTACTTTCTGAAAGCCACTTCCCCCAAATCTACTCGCGCCACTTTTGCCTCTCTAGTGCGCAAAAAGTCCCAGCTTCACTGGCAGCTCGCCTCCTCTTGCAACCCCCTGGCATGCACCTTGCCCTACCAAATAAAAACAAATCACGAAAATCACGCTTTTTCGTCACAACAAAAATCACTACAAACTACCGGCCCCCGTAATGTAGTGGTCAGCACTTCGGACCATGGGCCGGAAGACCCGGGTTCGAATCCCAGCCGAGGCAAGCGGGATTTTTCCTTCCTAGGTCGGCTCCTACCCAGAGCGGGTGTGCTATGGGCCCAGTGGGGAGGCTGTTGCCACACAGCCGAGATTCACCTACTTCACGAGTGCGACTTTTGGGGTGCTGCCCTTGGTATGACACGTCTTATGATGTGAATGATAACACGGCCGGCACCGCAGGTGCCGTAGTTCCCAGGCCTCTTGAACGCCGGGGTTTTTATGACAGGATGCGTGGAATGCGGCCCTGTCCCGCAGTCCCAAACCACACAGACCTCCATGGCATCATCTTACCATCATCCTCATCTCCATCCTCATGCATTATAAAAATTGCCCCGAGGTTTCGAGCCCTCCGTGGATTCCACCCATGACCTGGGAGGAACACCACTGGAGCTGACAAAAAGAGTTGGGGCAGCAAAAAACTCACTACAAACTGGCACACTCCCAAAACGGGAATCCCACAGACAAACACTGCACTTGACCCCAAACTCAATTTGTGTCCTTACGCCTGTATATAGGCTGTTTCCTTACGCCTGCATATCGGCTGTTTCCTTACGCCTGCATATCGGCTGTTTCCTTACGCCTGCGTATAGGCTGTTTCCATACGCCTGCATATAGGCTGTTTCCTTACGCCTGCATATAGGCTGTTTCCTTACGCCTGTATATTGGCCGTTTCCTTACGCCCTGTATATCGGCTGTTTCCTTACGCCTGTATATCGGCTGTTTCCTTACGCCTGTATATAGGCTGTTTCCTTACGCCTGTATAGGCTGTTTCCTTACGCCTGTGTATCGGCTGTTTCCTTACGCCTGCATATCGGCTGTTTCCTTACGCCTGCATATCGGCTGTTTCCTTACGCCTGCATATCGGCTGTTTCCTTACGCCTGCATATCGGCTGTTTCCTTACGCCTGTATATCGGTTGTTTCCTTACGCCTGTGTATAGGCTGTTTCCTTACGCCTGTGTATAGGCTGTTTCCTTACGCCTGTATATAGGCTGTTTCCTTACGCCTGCATATCGGCTGTTTCCTTACGCCTGTATATCGGTTGTTTCCTTACGCCTGTGTATCGGCTGTTTCCTTACGCCTGCATATCGGCTGTTTCCTTACGCCTGCATATCGGCTGTTTCCTTACGCCTGTATATAGGCTGTTTCCTTACGCCTGTATATAGGCTGTTTCCTTACGCCTGTATATAGGCTGTTTCCTTACGCCTGCATATAGGCTGTTTCCTTACGCCTGCATATAGGCTGTTTCCTTACGCCTGTATATAGGCTGTTTCCTTACGCCTGTAGATAGGTTGTTTCCTTTCGCCTGTATATAGGCTGTTTCCTTACGCCTGTATAAAATTATAGGTTGTTTCCTTACGCCTGTAGATAGGTTGTTTCCTTACGCCTGTATAAAATTATAGGTTGTTTCCTTACGCCTGTGTATATGCTGTTTCCTTACGCTTATATATATATATATATATATGAAAATGACTATATGACTATATATATATATATATATATATATATATATATATATATATATATATATATATATATAGAATAGGAACAAAGGCGTTACTAAAGCCGAAAACATGCGCTCAATCAGGTCAATTTGAAAGTAGGGGAAGTAAGTAAAGCTGAGAGCGCTCCCTAGATCTAGGAGGTGTGTGCTTTGTATGCCATTGGACAAGTCCGCCTTGCCCTATATTGGCTACAAGCCACAATGAGAGGTGGGGGGGGGGGGGAGACCTACCATCCTACCGCTGAAACGTCTAACAGATCTAAGGGTATCTCACCATTCATAGTGCCCCCATTCCCCTCCCACCGGGAGGAAAATGGTCGGTACGACCAAGGCCAAGGCCACGACCATGGTTTCGGGTCAATGGGACCCTCATCAGGTGAGCATGCGGCGATACCCACGAGGGCTGCAGCGTCCAACTAGCACTAAAAGGCTGCCCCAGAATAATGCGTCTCCAGTACTAGCAGACGTTGCTACCCTAAAGCTCTGCAAGAGGTTTCAGCGGAAAAAGACTAAATAATTTAGAAGGAGCAACTGCCTAGGTGTAATGTCATGTAATTACATTTAATATAGAATAGGAACAAAGGCGTTACTAAAGCCGAAAACATGCGCTCAATCAGGTCAATTTGAAAGTAGGGGAAGTAAGTAAAGCTGAGAGCGCTCCCTAGATCTAGGAGGTGTGTGCTTTGTATGCCATTGGACAAGTCCGCCTTGCCCTATATTGGCTACAAGCCACAATGAGAGGTGGGGGGGGGGGGAGACCTACCATCCTACCGCTGAAACGTCTAACAGATCTAAGGGTATCTCACCATTCATAGTGCCCCCATTCCCCTCCCACCGGGAGGAAAATGGTCGGTACGACCAAGGCCAAGGCCACGACCATGGTTTCGGGTCAATGGGACCCTCATCAGGTGAGCATGCGGCGATACCCACGAGGGCTGCAGCGTCCAACTAGCACTAAAAGGCTGCCCCAGAATAATCTGGTGCGTCTCCAGTACTAGCAGACGTTGCTACCCTAAAGCTCTGCAAGAGGTTTCACCGGAAAAAGACTAAATAATTTAGAAGGAGCAACTGCCTAGGTGTAATGTCATGTAATTACATTTAATATAGAATAGGAACAAAGGCGTTACTAAAGCCGAAAACATGCGCTCAATCAGGTCAATTTGAAAGTAGGGGAAGTAAGTAAAGCTGAGAGCGCTCCCTAGAGGAGGTGTGTGCTTTGTATGCCATTGGACAAGTCCGCCTTGCCCTATATTGGCTACAAGCCACAATGAGAGGTGGGGGGGGGGGGAGACCTACCATCCTACCGCTGAAACGTCTAACAGATCTAAGGGTATCTCACCATTCATAGTGCCCCATAGGTCAAGGACCTAGATTACTTACTTCCCCTATATATATATATATATATATATATATATATATATATATATATATATATATATATATAGAATAGGAACGAAGGCGTTACTAAAGCCGAAAACATGCGCTCAATCAGGTCAATTTGAAAGTAGGGGAAGTAAGTAAAGCTGAGAGCGCTCCCTAGATCTAGGAGGTGTGTGCTTTGTATGCCATTGGACAAGTCCGCCTTGCCCTATATTGGCTACAAGCCACAATGGGAGGAGGGGGGGGGGACCTACCATCCTACCGCTGAATCGTCTAACAGATCTAAGGGTATCTCACCATTCATAGTGCCCCCATTCCCCTCCCACCGGGAGGAAAATGGTCGGTACGACCAAGGCCATATGAATTGATGATTTTAGCCGCTCACGACCATGGTTTCGGGTCAATGGGACCCTCATCAGGTGAGCATGCGGCGATACCCACGAGGGCTGCAACGTCCAACCAGCACTAAAAGGCTGCCCCAGAATAATCTGGTGCGTCTCCAGTACTAGCAGACGTCGCTACCCTAAAGCTCTGCAAGAGGTTTCAGCGGAAAAAGACTAAATAATTTAGAAGGAGCAACTGCCTAGGTGTAATGTCATGTAATTACATTTAATATAGAATAGGAACGAAGGCGTTACTAAAGCCGAAAACATGCGCTCAATCAGGTCAATTTGAAAGTAGGGGAAGTAAGTAAAGCTGAGAGCGCTCCCTAGATCTAGGAGGTGTGTGCTTTGTATGCCATTGGACAAGTCCGCCTTGCCCTATATTGGCTACAAGCCACAATGGGAGGAGGGGGGGGGACCTACCATCCTACCGCTGAAACGTCTAACAGATCTAAGGGTATCTCACCATTCATAGTGCCCCCATTCCCCTCCCACCGGGAGGAAAATGGTCGGTACGACCAAGGCCATATGAATTGATGATTTTAGCCGCTCACGACCATGGTTTCGGGTCAATGGGACCCTCATCAGGTGAGCATGCGGCGATACCCACGAGGGCTGCAACGTCCAACCAGCACTAAAAGGCTGCCCCAGAATAATCTGGTGCGTCTCCAGTACTAGCAGACGTCGCTACCCTAAAGCTCTGCAAGAGGTTTCAGCGGAAAAAGACTAAATAATTTAGAAGGAGCAACTGCCTAGGTGTAATGTCATGTAATTACATTTAATATAGAATAGGAACGAAGGCGTTACTAAAGCCGAAAACATGCGCTCAATCAGGTCAATTTGAAAGTAGGGGAAGTAAGTAAAGCTGAGAGCGCTCCCTAGATCTAGGAGGTGTGTGCTTTGTATGCCATTGGACAAGTCCGCCTTGCCCTATATTGGCTACAAGCCACAATGGGAGGAGGGGGGGGGACCTACCATCCTACCGCTGAAACGTCTAACAGATCTAAGGGTATCTCACCATTCATAGTGCCCCCATTCCCCTCCCACCGGGAGGAAAATGGTCGGTACGACCAAGGCCATATGAATTGATGATTTTAGCCGCTCACGACCATGGTTTCGGGTCAATGGGACCCTCATCAGGTGAGCATGCGGCGATACCCACGAGGGCTGCAACGTCCAACCAGCACTAAAAGGCTGCCCCAGAATAATCTGGTGCGTCTCCAGTACTAGCAGACGTCGCTACCCTAAAGCTCTGCAAGAGGTTTCAGCGGAAAAAGACTAAATAATTTAGAAGGAGCAACTGCCTAGGTGTAATGTCATGTAATTACATTTAATATAGAATAGGAACGAAGGCGTTACTAAAGCCGAAAACATGCGCTCAATCAGGTCAATTTGAAAGTAGGGGAAGTAAGTAAAGCTGAGAGCGCTCCCTAGATCTAGGAGGTGTGTGCTTTGTATGCCATTGGAGGGGAATGGGGGCACTATCAATGGTGAGATACCCTTAGATCTGTTAGACGTTTCAGCGGTAGGATGGTAGGTCCCCCCCCCCTCCTCCCATTGTGGCTTGTAGCCAATATAGGGCAAGGCGGACTTGTCCAATGGCATACAAAGCACACACCTCCTAGATCTAGGGAGCGCTCTCAGCTTTACTTACTTCCCCTACTTTCAAATTGACCTGATTGAGCGCATGTTTTCGGCTTTAGTAACGCCTTCGTTCCTATTCTATATTAAATGTAATTACATGACATTACACCTAGGCAGTTGCTCCTTCTAAATTATTTAGTCTTTTTCCGCTGAAACCTCTTGCAGAGCTTTAGGGTAGCGACGTCTGCTAGTACTGGAGACGCACCAGATTATTCTGGGGCAGCCTTTTAGTGCTGGTTGGACGTTGCAGCCCTCGTGGGTATCGCCGCATGCTCACCTGATGAGGGTCCCATTGACCCGAAACCATGGTCGTGAGCGGCTAAAATCATCAATTCATATGGCCTTGGTCGTACCGACCATTTTCCTCCCGGTGGGAGGGGAATGGGGGCACTATGAATGGTGAGATACCCTTAGATCTGTTAGACGTTTCAGCGGTAGGATGGTAGGTCCCCCCCCCCCTCCTCCCATTGTGGCTTGTAGCCAATATAGGGCAAGGCGGACTTGTCCAATGGCATACAAAGCACACACCTCCTAGATCTAGGGAGCGCTCTCAGCTTTACTTACTTCCCCTACTTTCAAATTGACCTGATTGAGCGCATGTTTTCGGCTTTAGTAACGCCTTCGTTCCTATTCTATATTAAATGTAATTACATGACATTACACCTAGGCAGTTGCTCCTTCTAAATTATTTAGTCTTTTTCCGCTGAAACCTCTTGCAGAGCTTTAGGGTAGCGACGTCTGCTAGTACTGGAGACGCACCAGATTATTCTGGGGCAGCCTTTTAGTGCTGGTTGGACGTTGCAGCCCTCGTGGGTATCGCCGCATGCTCACCTGATGAGGGTCCCATTGACCCGAAACCATGGTCGTGAGCGGCTAAAATCATCAATTCATATGGCCTTGGTCGTACCGACCATTTTCCTCCCGGTGGGAGGGGAATGGGGGCACTATGAATGGTGAGATACCCTTAGATCTGTTAGACGTTTCAGCGGTAGGATGGTAGGTCCCCCCCCCCCCTCCTCCCATTGTGGCTTGTAGCCAATATAGGGCAAGGCGGACTTGTCCAATGGCATACAAAGCACACACCTCCTAGATCTAGGGAGCGCTCTCAGCTTTACTTACTTCCCCTACTTTCAAATTGACCTGATTGAGCGCATGTTTTCGGCTTTAGTAACGCCTTCGTTCCTATTCTATATTAAATGTAATTACATGACATTACACCTAGGCAGTTGCTCCTTCTAAATTATTTAGTCTTTTTCCGCTGAAACCTCTTGCAGAGCTTTAGGGTAGCGACGTCTGCTAGTACTGGAGACGCACCAGATTATTCTGGGGCAGCCTTTTAGTGCTGGTTGGACGTTGCAGCCCTCGTGGGTATCGCCGCATGCTCACCTGATGAGGGTCCCATTGACCCGAAACCATGGTCGTGAGCGGCTAAAATCATCAATTCATATGGCCTTGGTCGTACCGACCATTTTCCTCCCGGTGGGAGGGGAATGGGGGCACTATGAATGGTGAGATACCCTTAGATCTGTTAGACGTTTCAGCGGTAGGATGGTAGGTCCCCCCCCCCTCCTCCCATTGTGGCTTGTAGCCAATATAGGGCAAGGCGGACTTGTCCAATGGCATACAAAGCACACACCTCCTAGATCTAGGGAGCGCTCTCAGCTTTACTTACTTCCCCTATATATATATATATATATATATATATATATATATATATATATATATATATATATATATTTATACCACTCTACCACTATTACAAGTCATGGTATAAAATCCATAATTCACCACATGTGGTATAAACATTGTACCCATGACAACCACGCGTGAATTTTATGGCTGTACCTAAAGGCCATGTCACACGAGAGGGCAAAAAACACTTGAAAACATTGTTTTCAGATGTTTCGCTGCGAAACAGTGTGTTTTGTCGTGTGACATACTTCACAACAATGTTTTCAAAACACTGTTTCGATCGTGTTTTCAGTTTTAGAGCCTGCCCTAAAATCCGAAAACATGTTTTGTGTTTCAACCAATGAAAGCCGCCGTGCGGAGTGTCAAGTGACACCTTCCCGTATCCACTCAGTCAACATGTATGTATAAGGAAAAGAGACATCGACTTTACCCAGAAACCCCATCCAGAGGTATTTCATACGCATTGAAGTTCTACATACAAGAAAAGGGTGTCTAGTAAGGTAGGAATGTCTTGACCGTAGCAGGGAAACTTGTTTTCAGTGTGACATCGCCTTAAAGAGTGAACAGGTATTACCCCTAGCAGTGTTCCAGCAGTGTGTTCTGGTGAAAGGATTTGCGTCACAATATGACGCGAAAAGGGACTAAAGATTAATTTACGTCACGACATGACGTAGTTCGACTTCGTACGGAAATGGGGACGAAGGAGCTTTCCCAATCGCTTGACGTGGAATTGTTGATCTTTTGCTGCGTTTTATCAACAAGCGGTCGTGTTTGTGACAAGCGTAAGCCTAGTTCCAGTTCTCTACTAAGACGGAGGCTTCGAAACGGAAAAGCGGACTTCTCAAAGCCTATGGACAAAGCGAGATAAAGCACCTCAGTCAGTGATGTCGCGTGAAGCATTTGGATTGCCGATGTCAGCTTTCAAATCAAAGACTTGAAATGCAGGTAGGGACGTGGTATAAATAATTTTCCCAATTCGGTGCCCCCGATTACGTAAAATACACCACACTCGTTTGTTGATTTCGACCGTAAAACTGCTCGTTAAAACTCGCAGTTTTACGGTCGAAATCAACAAACTCGTGTGGTGTATTTTCCGTAATCGGGGGCACCTCATTGTGAAAACTCTATATATACGCTTTTGATCTAGTCTCACTGAGTTTTGCCTCTCGAATCCTTTCCAACTGATCTCCATTTTTAAAAAAAAAAATCTTAGGTGGGATTCGTTGTTTTCGGCAATACAGCCGAAACAACAGGTCTAGCGTCCAACTCTCAGTCACTCAACGAAACCGTCAGAAACATCACTTACCGTGGTGGAGAGACACTCACTGGTACTGGGATCAGCGAAGGTGCAGATCTCTTCAGCCCCACTTCACCGAGCAAGGTAAATTTTTACTTGGTGAAACAGGGCTTCAGTGGCCTATTTCAATTAACTCCTAATTATGAACGATGTCAACGTAAGTGAGCGCTCGAGAGTTAACGGGTTAACGGCGCATCTTCCGACACTTTTATGCTCACAGAACGGTTTAAGCTCCTTTGATAGTGTCTATGGTTGATGTTACACGGCAGTGGCAGTCCAAACAAACTGCGAACGTTGTGTTTTGCCGTGTTCCTCGTCTGTTCTTCGGCTAGAATAATGACTTTGCCCTATTTTTTTTTTCTGGAGCGTATTTTGAACTGTTTTCCATGTTTGATCGATACAAAACGTCTCCCGTGTATCGTGATCTTTAGGCCGATGCTACACGGTTGTCCTGTTTGTAGTCCGAACAAACAGCGAATATGGTGGTTTTCCGTGTGTCTCGAAAGAATCGGACAAATGGATGATATTGAGATATATTCCTCTCTCTCTCTTTCTCTCTCTCTCTGACTCTGTGTGTGTGTGTGTGTGTGTGTGTGTGTGTGTGTGTGTGTGTGTGTGTGTGTTTCAAATCACTCCACACTCACTCCACTGTCCAGGTGATGGTGGTGGTGGCAGCCGGAGATTCTAAAGATCCCTGCACCACGAGACAAAAGGCGCAAGAAACACGACGTGATAACATCGACGTCATCGCCGTCGGTATGGGAGGTAACGTCACACAGACGGAGCTGTTGCGTATTTCCGGCCACCCCTGCCGCGCCCACGAATCAGCAGAGTTATCTCGCTTTCCCTGTCTCCCTCTACTGAAGGGTCTGGGTCACGGCGACCCGTGCTGTGGGAATCGGGAGTGTGGTGAGAACATGACATGTGGAAAAGACAACAAAGAGGCAACAGAACGAGGCGCATGCAGATGTAAAGATGAATTTGAGCTGGACAACAATATGCAATGTGGCAAGTCTGACTTTGGGCATAAGACACAGAATGAATGAATGAACGTACACGTTGCAGCATTTCATTTCATTGATTTGATTTGATTTGATTTGAGTTAATTCAATTGAATTTGATTAGATTTAATTTAATTTAATGTAATTTAAGCGTATTTAAGTGAAATGAATTGACTTGAATTTCATATTGGCACCGAATTTGCCGCTCTAGTGTTGTCAATGTAATTTTTATTCAATTTGATGTGATACGATTTCATTTCATTTCATTTCGGCACTGCAGTTGCCGTTGTTGTTGCTGCTGTTTATTCGTAGTGTTGTTGTTTTAGTGTTGTTGTCGTTTGTTAGTTGGTTGCTTGCTTTGTTTTGGTCTTTTTTTTAAGTACCCTGGGGGTAGGACACTTAATTTTTTTTTATTTTTTTTTTACAATTCTTGAGAAAATGCTAGTTTGTAATTAAGTTCTTATATAAAGTTAGATTTTGAATAGCAGCACGTTGGCCTTAACACTTAGCTGCAACATGGAATGTGGTAACCACACTGCCACATGGCGACTGCGTTTTTGCTAATGCCACGGTCACAACCGGCCGCGCGATTTTTTTCTGCTTGCGATCTCCACGAAATGTCTGCGGCCTGCGGCTTCTACGATCTGAAAAAAATAAAAATAAAAATAAGGTTGCAAATCGTACGTGCGATATACGTGCGATGGCGCACGTTCGGTTCCCCGCAAGTCTCGCGCGGGTGGCGTCTTGCGATTTCAGTTGGTCAAAAATCGTACGACGGCCGTACGGATCGCACGTTGTCCGCACAGTTATCGTACGAAGATCGTACGCCTTCGTACGACGTTCGTGCGATGTTGGCGATGTTTGCACGGGCTGTACGAGTGTCGTGCGTGCGCCGTACTGCTATCGTAAGTGCTCTGTACGCGTGGTGTGCGTCGGTCGTTCGACGGCCATGGCCGACGCGCGTTCTTCATGCATATAGGGACCAGCCTACATATATACACGTAGTTTGTTTATGGAAAGAAGACATCAGAGGATTTGGATATTATTAACAGAGAATTTGACAAACCCATGGACACGTATACAACAGACACTGACACAGCACTGCAACATTTCTACATTGCACACCAACATCCCCCGGGCCCGCACCTGGTCTTGCGTCAGCCTTGCGGAGCACGTACGGAGCACGTGCGTGCATCGTGGGAACATCGTGGGAACATCGTACTACCGACCTGCGGTCTGTGATCACGTACGGCCGTCGTGCGGTCTTGATGGGGAGCACGCAAGACAACCGCGCGTCACTTGTGAGTTCATCGTACGGCCGCCGTGCGGCCATCGTGACCTATTTTACTCGCCCGGAGAGGTCAAGGTCGTACAATGCACTTGCGGCAATCGTGTGTTGGCCGCACAGTGGCCGTGCGACCAACGCAAGTGTGTAAAAAATCGCAGGTGATCGTAGAGTTTGTTGATCATGTCGAAAACCGGCCGCAGCGCTCTGCGGCGTCCTTGCGGCCTGGAAATTTCGCAGGACGCCCGTGCGCCGTTCGCAAGATTTGCCACGATGTTTGGCCGTAGACCCGCCGTAGGAGCCCGTACGGCCGGTTGTGACCGTAGCTTTAGTCAGCTGAACGCAAGCCTGCAAATAATGCCATGATATATATTGATACTGGTCGACTCAGCTCTTGAAATTCAAAACATAAAATACCTTTAACAATTATGACAATTATGGGCTTCATGTCTTGAAGTGGGCTTTTGAGAAAATCAGGTGACAATTTTCGCTTATCAAGAACCGACTGTATTGCTCCTATCTGTGTGTGTACTGCTAAGCGCGCGCGCGCGCGCGCGCGCGTGTGTGTGTGTGTGTGTGTGTGTGTGTGTGTGTGTGTGTGTGTGTGCGAAGGTGTGCGTGTGTTTGTGTGCGTGCGTAGGTGTGCCTGTGTGTTCAAATATGTAACAAGTTACACTGGAATCATCTGTTTGTAGTGAAAAAGTGCTTGATCTACCTGTCCGACCGCATCCAGTGGAAGAACAATTGGAACGAGACAGATTCAGAGTGCCAAAACAGTGGAGGTCATCTGGGTCATCTGGCTGTACTCAACACAGGCGAAGAAGGACTGAAAAACGTCATCGCCAGCATATGCACCACACATATGAACGACCGGTTCCGCGTACTGTTTGAAAAATTTGCGGCAGGTACTGTACAAACAAACAAACAAACAAACAAACATACAAACGGAAATTCTCAACAAAAGCGTGAAAGCCCCTCATCCGCACCGTAAGCCTGGCCGAGCAGGGGCAGTTATATGTTAGTTGTTAGTGTTATACCACGGAGAGGGTTGTGCGGGTGTTTATCGTAAGAGTTTTCGTCCTTATTATTATTTTTTTCAGAAAATGTTACTGGCGAGCACCTCGGAAATAATTACAGTTGCGCTGCACGTCTTTCTGATTCTGCCCCGTATACTCATGACCACTGGTGGTGCCTTGTTGCCTGTGGTAACCCTGGGGACAATGGGAAGGAGGGAAGGAGGGTTGCTTGTCTTTACAACGCGACTGCTGTCACCAACATCACCACCTGTCTACCGACCACAGAGACTACCACAACAGCCACACCTACCACTGACACTGTCTCTAGCGATTCCTCGGACACGATTACCGTCACCAGCGACTCCCCTGCCCCAGTCACCGACCTTTCTACAGTAACCACGACAATCTTTAATCAAGCTTGGTCGTCAGTCACGAGTTTCTTCACTGGTGAATCGACGACAGCTCCAGAAACTTCGTCGACAACAGGAACATCCATTGGTGAGTCTGGCTATTTAAATTTGCATGGGACTGTTGTTCAAAACAGTCACTGTTCCAAAACACCATACGCTGGCTTATGTAGTGGGGAGCCGGGATAGCCGAATGGTAGAGCGTTGGACTCTCAATGCTTGGGTCGTGAGTTCCAATCCCGGCTAAGGCCAAATATTTGTACTGGCCTTTTTCTCGTTGTCCCGTCTTTGATATCACCCGTATGTATCGATGGCAGATTTGCTCGAAAAGTGAAGTAATCAGATGGGTTGCCATTTCGATGGCTGTCTCCCTCTGTACCTGTCTGCAATGCTTACAACCTACCAACCCTCCCGTACTCTCCGTTCATCATCAGGAAAAACTGTTACAGGTTCCAAGAACAACTCTGAAGTCAGCTGGCGGTCGTTCATTTTCTTATGCCGCCCACTCCGTCTGAAACGCTTTACCTGTCACCATTAGAGATCTTCCCACGCTG
>JACVVK020000146.1:1020000-1025000 GCA_018292915.2 Batillaria attramentaria
CGCTCTGCCATTCGGCCACACCGGCTCCCCCATAGAGACAGAAATAATATTTTGTCCAGATGTAAGGTCAAGTAAAGGTGAACTTTCGAAGGTCCAGCGAATTTGATGAGTAGTAGTAGTAGTAGTTTCGTTTCGCTTCACTTGGTTGTAGTGTTGATGTAATGGCGGGACGAAATAACTATCGTAACCACTGCCGCAGCAGCCTTCGTTGGTTGATAACAGAAATCAGGGTGTGTGAGCGGATGTTTGAGGGTTCCACGTCCTTTTCCTTTTCGAACTGGTGATATCAAAGACGGGGCAACGAAATAAAGGCCAGCACAAATACTTGGCCCTAGCCGGGAATCGAACTCACGACCCGAGCATTGAACACAAGAATGAGGCCATGTACAGCCACAAATAGTGAACGAACCGGAACGACACGAAACGAAATGAAGTTCGTTGGTGCTGCTACAACAACAACAACAACAACTACTACTACTACTACTATTACTTCTACTACTACTACTACTACCTAGATTTCCACTGCCTAATTTGCGACGGACAGAAAAACTTTTTCTTATGAACGAAAAGAGGCAGAGATCGACAGACAGAAAGAGTTTCAGACGGCTTATACTATACCCCCCCCCCCCTCTCCCGCGGGAAGCTTTTCCTTGAAGTCCTGTGTGTGTTATTTTCCCCCATAACATACACATGGATTACACAGAAAACTAGGCGTTAACCTCTGAACCTATTGAGCTGTACGTTGCACGTCAAAACGTGCCTGGCGGGCATTCCCGTGCTTTTCCTATTGGGAACGTTTTGTTTGTCCACAAGCCGCCCGCCAGGTATCCATCTGTATCGTTCTGGCTAGCACGTGGACCACGTGATGCTCATAGTGAAAAAGCTGAATACGGGGCGGTCGGTGGTCTAGTGGTTAAGACTTAGTCACCAATGCGAGAGGTCAGGTTCGAGTCCCACTCGGGGCGAAGAATGTTTCTTTCTCGTATCAGTGTGGCACCGTTCATTCCGGACGACCGTCGGGGGTTCTCTCCGGGTACTCCGGCTTCCTCCCCTTTCTGCTTTGGAAATGTTCTGCCCATAAAATTAGAAATGATAAATGCAACTCTAAAATTCCGAAACTTAAACTGCTGAGCTGGCCCTTCGTACCACGTGACTGTAATGTGTTCATGTCCAGTGTATGAGAGAATGCGTGTGGTTCACGTGAGCGTGCGTGTTGGGTTTAGCTCGCGGCGCTTTGAGCCAAATATTTGGGAAAAAGCGCCTATATTAATGCGATTACTATGACTATTACTAATACGAAGCGCAATGCCATCTTTTCTCATGATTGTCCACTGACTGTCTTTCGCTTATTTCCGCAGGCAAGTTTCCCAAACGCAAATGCAACTGCATGAAACTCGACCCAAACAGCACTCGGCTCAGCGAGGAGCGGAAGAAGCAAATGAGAGAGGCAATCCATAACGAGCTGCTGGTGGACAAGTCCAAGCTGGGCAAGACCATCCGCAAGAAGATCTCGGCCTCAGACGATCGCGCCTCCGCCACCTACTCCGGCTACCTGGGCATCGCCGTGCTTGTCATCGTCTTCGGAGGGATCTTCATCAGCGACCTGCCTCGCCTCATCAAAGGTCCGTACCGGCTGTGGGAAGAGGAGAAGGAGGCGAGGAGGGCGAAACGAAAGAAGAAGCAACAGGAGGAGATGAAGAAGAAGCGGAAACAGGAGAAGAAGAAGAGGTGGAGGGAGAGACGGGCCAAACGACGTCAGATGCAAGTGTCTGCTGTCTAAGTTCCTCTAACTCTGCGACAAATGCTGCTTATTCCTGTCATCTCTTCGTGCCTGCTGTCTACGTAACTCTAAATCTACGACACACAAAATGCTGTTGATTCCTGTCGTCTGCTCGTGCCTGCTGTCTACATAACTCTAAATCTACGACACACAACGTGCTGTTGATTCCTGTCGTCTGCTCGTGCCTGCTGTCTACGTAACTCTAAATCTACGACACACAACGTGCTGTTGATTCCTGTCGTCTGCTCGTGTCTGCTGTCTACGTAACTCTAACTCTACGACAACACAAAGTGCTGTTGATTCCTGTCATCTGTTCGTGTCTGCTGTCTACGTAACTCTAAATCGACGACACACAAAGTGCTGTTGATTCCTGTCGTCTGCTCGTGTCTGCTGTCTACGTAACTGTAACTCTGCGACACACAAAGTGCTGTTGATTCCTGCCATTTGTTCCTGTCTGCTGCCTAAATTACTCTAACTCTACGACTCATGTACAAGTACTCTTGATTCCTGTCAGCTGTTTGTGTCTGCGCACTACTACGACACACAAATATGTGCTGTTGATTTATGCCATCTGCTCGTGGCTGCTGTCTACGTAACTCTAACTGTAGGACACATAGAGTGCTGTTGATTCCTGCCATTTGTTCGGGTCCATTGTCTACGTAACTCTAACTCTACGACACACAAAGTGCTATTGATTCTTGCGACACAGAACCGAGCACTGCTGATTTCTGCCGTTTGTTCCTATTGCTGCCTGAGTTACTCTAAATCAAAACTCTAAAACACACAGACAAGTGATGTGGATCCCTGCAATCTGCAGTCGACGTTACTCTACGACACACAAACAAGTACTTTTGGTTCCTGCCATTAATTTTGTTCCTGCCTGCTGTCTACTTAACTCTAAAGCTACGACACACAAAGTGCTATTGATTCTTGCCATCTGTTCGTGTCTGCTGCCTAAGCTACTCGACCTCTAACTCTACGACACACAAACAAGTACTGTTGATTCCTGCCATTTGTTCGTGTCCGCTGTCTACGTAATTCTAACTCAACGACACACGAAGTACTATTGATTCTTGCCATCTGTTCGTGTCTGCTGCCTAAGTTACTCTAACTCTACGGAGTCTGCTCTACAACTGCTCTACAGCACAAATAAGTGCTGTTTACTTTGCCGTCTGTTTGTGTTTAAGGTACTCAAACTCTACGAGATGGAGATACTAGGGAGAAGGAGAGGGTCGGGGCAGGGGTGAGGGGATGGGGGGAGAGGCTGGGGGAGGGTATGCGGAGGCTGTGAAATTTTTGGTGTAGTAGTGTCATGTCGATTTCACCAAGTACGTCTTTTAAAATTGCTGGTCGTAGTTTCTAAAGTATACGAGAACTGATGGTGTAGGGGTGAAGGTTGGGTGGTGGGGGGGGGGGGGGGGGGGGGGGCAGGGGGGGGGGGTGTCCGCGTTCTTGTTTTGAAGTTTCATGCAGATTTCGCCGAAGCATCTCTTCGAAAATCCCTTAAGATTGAACATGAAACTTATTTCGCGGATAATAATTTTTTTTTCTTATTTTTTCCTTCGTCTGATAGTGGGTGCATTTTATTGTATTGTGTGGTCACCGTTTGTTGGTGCGGCAGTGGGAGAAAATTTCTATTAACACTTTCTTTGATTCTGGGCGCGCCCATGCGGGATACAATAGGAGAACATTGCTGAAAGCTTCGTTCTTTGACTGTTGGTGCACCCTTAGACCGTGTGATGGGAGAACATTGCTGAAATTGCTTTTTTCGGGGTGGGGGTGTCGGAGGGGGTGGGGGGGGGGGCCTTTAGAGGATGCAGTGGTAGAACATTACCAAAGGTGTTTTTCTTTCATTGTGGTTGCACCCATAGAAGATGCAGTGGTAGAACATTGCTGATATTCTTTGTCTTTTTTCTTGCAGCTTCCCGTAACATTTTTAATTGTGTGTGCAGTGCTGATTGTGCCTACATAGTGAGAACATTGCTGATGTTTTTTGTGGGTTTTTTTTTTCGTATTTTGATTGTGGGTGCACCCTTACATGATACACTTGGAGAACATTGCTCAAAGTGTTTTTCTTTGAGTGTGGGTGCACCCTTAGAGGGTGCAATAGGAGAACATTCCTGTAAAAAAGTGTTCTTCTTTCATTGTGGGTTAACACTTACACGGTGCAGTGAGGGAATGTTACTGATGGAATTGTTTGTGTTGGGGGTGTCTTTTCCCCATGGATGCAACAACTTTTGAAGTTGCAGAAGCAGTGTTTTCCTTTAGAAGGTGCAGAGGAAGGCTATGCTAAAAGTGCTTTTTTTTGTTGAGGGCTGATACACCCATATAGGATCGGTGCCATAGGAAGTAGAACATTGCTGTTATTACTGGGTTTTTTTTTTCCTTCGAGTGTGAGTGCGCAGTTGGAGAAGTTGTGTAATAGGTCTTTGTTTCTTGTGACTGAGCGCGTACTGAAAAGAATACAGGACCAGGAGAAAAGAACTTAGAGACGGAAAGTGTGTTACCTGCATTGCACCCTCTGGTTGGAGGCATGCTAATGAACTTTTACTTTTTTCATGTTTTACTGTTCAGACTCTACATTCTAATATTACGAAATATGTTTCTGTGCTATTTGTGGTGATATTTTTGTCTCACACGGTCGATTATGCAAAAACAAAAAAACGACCCCCCCCCCCCCCAAAAAAAAAAAAAAACCTTTAAAAACAACAACAACAACAAACAAACAAACCTTAATTTCAAGAAGAAGAGTTAAAATATGGAAGTAGATTAAACAAAAACAACTTCATAGCCCGAAAATATTTCGTTTTTCAGTAGATTTTTTTTAAACAGCATGAAACGTCAAAGGCCAACGAAGGACAGTGGAAACAACACAAATAATAATAATGATGATGATGATGATGATGATGATGATGATGATAATAATAATAAATGGTGTTTGTAGGGTGCATTTCTTTCGAATAAACTCAATGCGCCAACCACTCACCGACACTCACGCACATTTTACAACCCTAAAAAGAATCTTCAAAATTATATTATCCAACCAATTCTTTTGGACTGAGCTACTGATCACGAATGACCGTCTTTTTCTATAATACTTTGCGTGTGAAATATTGATTGTGTACTTTGATCAATGATAATTAAATATATTTCTGTTGTGATTATGATGGTAAATGTAGAAAAAAACAAACAAACAAAAAACAACCCTGATGTAACGCCA
>JACVVK020000146.1:1030000-1075000 GCA_018292915.2 Batillaria attramentaria
ACACAAACAAACAAACAAACAAACAAACAAACAAACAAACAAAAAAACAACAACAAAAAACAAACCGTTTTTTGGACCAATGACTGGACATCAGAAGCTTTACTGATTACGATTCAGCGCTTTTATGTAAACGCGGTAGCGATTTTAGACATTAGGCCTACTGTCCAAATCAAGGTGAAGTATTAGTTTCCACACTCGTCAACGACGGCGGACCAGAGTGGGTATTTTCCTTGCCGACAGAATTTGCCGGAGAAGTCATCGAGAGGCAGGGCCCACACCATCACACCGCCAAACCCATGCTTCCTGATGTAACGCACCTGCACAGAGAAATCGTAAGAGAAATTAAAAGCCCGGTTCTAAGATTTTGGGGCTCACAGTTCTTTCCTACCACTTAGAGGGCCGTCAGACGTGGCGACTTTGCACGACTACCAGCGGTAAATTGTAATGTAATCTAACGTAAGAAGAAACGGTTGCTTTTTTGCTTGATCTGTGTCTGTGCTCTGTATAGAGGTGGACGAGGAGACAGAAGTCTATATGCGTCAATGTGAATAGTTTGTTGCTGTTCCTGACTAGTGTGCAGATTACAGACCACCTGTCGCCATTGCCGCGAATTAGCCTCTGTTGCTTGCGCGGCGTTAAGCCCTAAATAACTAACTAACTAACCTGTCGCCATGCTGGCTCAATGTATACATATATACACGTATGCCTGTACCCCCTGATGGGGTTTCTGGAAATAAAGAAAACTTTAAACTGTAAACTGCACTGCCAGCTAATTAAATCGGCTCGCCTGGGGGCACTGAAGAAGTGAAGCGCGACGCCATCGGCTCGCCAGTGAATAGAGCACCTATTTTTCCTTCTCTCTACGTCAGTCGATCGCCGCTGACCGTGCACTTTCAGTCGTTGTTTATTTTCCAACGAAGGGCTGCTCGCTCGTAACGTAAAGACACAAAATCCGTTCGACAAGCACGCGAAGGATCCACAGGGTCGCAGCGTGTGTCGTAGGTCTTAGACACCAGCACAGTAACGGTATCTTAAAGGCTGGCACAGAGCCAAAAGGCCTCACGCCGCGACGCTTATCCCAAGGACCGACGGAGTCACTTCTAGGGCCTGCGGCACGGCCAACCAATGAGCAGGAGCATTTGAATTTTCGCCGGTTTGCGGAGCCTGTAGACGGCACTGTCTAGCATTTAAAAATCTACTTATCATTAATAGCGTTGTCACACATTGCGATTCTGCAGGCCTATCAGCGGCAAAGTGCTCTCAGGGCCAATTAAATCCGCTTGCAGCGGGCACTCCCCGGACACGCCGCCGCGACGCCAGTGAATAGAACACGGTCCTATTTTTTCCTCGCCACGCCAGCAAGTTGCCGCTGACCATGCTTTGTGTACTGGAGCGCCGGGCCGGCGGTGCAGCTGGTAGCCAAAGTGTGACCGTACCCCCCCCTCCCCCCCCCTTCTCACGGAGAGTGCCTGCTGCAGTCCCGCATGTTCGTTGAGAGGATTATCCGTTCACATGTTATAAGCGCGAACTAGTGAACTGTGCGTAAAAGCTGCGTCACTGCCCATATTTGGCAGTAGCTCTCGCGAGATTACCAGTGTGACTTCGGCTGGCGGCCTTTTTCTCCACAGAGCGGAAGGGATTGCACCACGTGACACTGAACGAGAGCGCCGCGTGTGTGCGGCGTAATTGTCGCACGCGGCGAGGAAAAAAAAAAAAAAAAAGGACCCTGCTCTATTCACTGGCGTCAAGGCGGCGTCTGCGGGGAGTGCCCGCTACAAGCGAATTTTATTTGTCTCTGAGGGCATTTTGCCCGTCTGCAGAATCGCAGCGTGTGAGAACCCTTTTAGAAGGGCGGGTGGGTGGGTGATTGGGAGTTTAACGTCCTTTTCCACCACATACGGGTGATATCAAAGACGGGTCAACGATGAAAAAGCCAGCACAATATGTGGCCCCAGCGGGGATCGACCTCATGACCCGAGCATTGGAAGTCCAACGCTCTTACCATTCGGCCACCCCGGCTCCCCCCTTTTAGAAGGACTAAGTCGAACCTACAGGCGCACTCACAAGCGAAACTTTTTTTCAAAATACAAGCTGGCTTCTGTAAAGCTTCGCGCGAATTAGTCTTTGTGGCTTGCGCGGCGTTAAGCCTCAAAAACTCACTCCCTCACTCTGTAAAGCTTCGTAAACAGGGAAAGAATTCGTTTGAACTAACTAACTACTTACCTTCTCTCTCAGACTGGCAGCGTCGTCGTAGCCAACCCACTGGTCGCTGTTGTAGACGAGGTAGGGCACCTTCATGTCTTGAATCCTGGCGGTCACGTTAGCTGTGGCTATCTTCGTGCAGATCTGGCGGCAGAAACATGTGAACCGATCGTGTAGGCTACTTGCGTGTGCTGTCCCTCTGGTCAAATGTCCAGCATTAGTTCTAACAGAGAATGAGACCGGTCAGTCCTGTACGTACTACGCTATTATTTTCTTTTAACAATGGGACATTTTTATTTACCACAGGGGAGCCGGGGTGGTCGAATGGTAGAGCGTTGGACTTCTAATGCTCGGGTCGTGAGTTCGATACCGGCTGGGGCCAAATATTGTGCTGGTTTTTTCATCGTTGCCCCGTCTTTGATATCACCCTATGTGGTGGAAAAGGACGTTAAACCCCTAAACACCCTAAACACCCCCTTATTTACCACAACTGTGACCTGATAGGGATCAGAACTGCTCATAATAAAAATACACAACAAGACTGACCAGGTTCACATTTTCTCCGCAACAACTGCATGAACTCACAAACTACTCATTACTACATAGAAATGTGTGTAAATTGAAGTTTTACTATGCTACTACGCTACTACGCTATTATTGTTTGATCTTCACTGAGCTGTATCATCATCATCATTGTCATCATCATCCTTTTTTTCTTCTTTTTCTTATCACTCGACGTCATCACCATCATCATCATTGTCATCATGCATAGTTTCAAAAACAATCTAAGCGAGACGAAAAGGAAACTAGTTTGTGATTTGTGGACATTGTGTGTGTGTGTGTGTGTGTGTGTGTGTGTGTGTGTGTGTGTGTGTGTGTGTGTGTGTGTGTGTGTGTGTGTGTGTGTGTGTGTGTGCGTGTGTGTGTGAAGAGAGAGAGAGAGAGAGAGAGAGAGAGAGAGACACACACACACACACACACACACACACACACACACACACACACACACACACACACACACACACACAGAGTCAAACGTCCCCGGCATACAAAGGTCATGAGAGACTGAATTTATACAAACAAACAAACAAACAAACAAACAAACTTCAACCGACCTCATAGTAGGCAAGGAAGCCCTTCTCTCGTGTGTAGGTCCCTGCATTCCCACCCCCTCGGGATGGGGCCCCGAGATCGGTGTCTGTGAAGCTCGTCAGGGTGAAGGTGCGGCCATACACAGGAACTCCGATGACCAGCTTGTGTTTGGGAGCACCCTTGTCCACCCAGTAACGCGCTGCCCAGTCCTGCGGACAGTCATTATGCAAAGAGAAAGGACTCATACCGGCCGAATTCATACCATAATTCTACGAGAATATCGCAAGTACATGTATTGTACATGTACACGGTGCCGATCAGTTTATTTATTTATTTATTTTTATTCATTTATTGATTACTATTGATGGTGCCGATTTTTCCTTTCTTCTCATGGAAGGGTTTCTCTCGGGTTCCTCCAGTTCCTCCAGCTTTCGCCCTCCCCCTCCCATCCCCATTAAAACTGAAGGAAAGGATGAGCCCCCCCCCCTCCTTCCCTCTCTCCCCACGCTGGTAATAAATAAACGCACGCTCCCTACTGAATGTTTACTACAGTAAAGTTTGACATGTTCTTTTCTCCTTTCCTCTCTTCTTCCTGTCCCCTGTTTTCCTATGTCTTTACGTTTCAAATCATTTTTTTTCCCGCGCCAATTTCTCCGCCATGCTTGTATGTAAAACTGGCTCAGATGAGCACGTACAGAAGTTTTTACTTGGTGTGCTCTCTGACAATGTAATACTATTTACTGTTTGACGGTGATCCTTCCATGAATAATAATAATAATAATATATAAAAAAATAAACCAATACGATGCATGGGTCACAAAGACCTGCTGAAGAGTGCTACTACATTTCCCCTTCCCCCCGCCCGCCATGTCTCCAACCCAGTACCGATTCCTCAACACCCCCCCCCCCCACTGCCCCCACCCACCCACCCCACCCCTGTTATGGAGCATGCCATACTTAACATTCGTTGCTGATGTCATCTGAAAATATTCAGTTTACGTCAGCGCATGTTGTACTCGATCGTGATCGACCACTTATTTAGCAGACGAGAGAAAAAAAATGTCTGCATAATACTTAAAACTAGACATAACCCCTCCTAGCTTCAGGCACTACACAGTCATACCACGTTGAGAAAAGCGGCTTTGCCGGTTTCAGTGAAATGGGCGAACAGCGGACTGTTGGGGCCGGTCACAGAGTCAAAGGTCCCTCCATGAAAGTCATAGGCCATCAAGTTGATGAAGTCAAGGTTGCTGTTCGACGTACAAAAACCAGCAACAGAAGATCACGTTGCAAGTCACTTGACTAGGAACAGCCAACTAACCGACCTACCAACCCAACCCCAAGACAATCGTGTTCTTCTAGTGTCAATCAATCAATCAATCAATCAATCAATCAATCAATCAATCAATCAACTCGTACCAAAACTCTTATTCAAGCTTCCTTTACGTAGGCCATAACAACAACAGCAACAACTCAAAGATACCAATCGAGCGCCCCAGGAAAGGGATGGGGAGGTGCAACAGAGATCAAATTGTCTGTTGTTGTCGTTTGTTTTATTTTGTTTCGTTTCGTTTTGGGGGTTTTGTTGTTGTTCTTTTTGTTTAGTTAGTGTGTATATCTGTTTGGGCTGAGGTTGTCTGTGTGTGTGGGGGGGGGGGGGGGGGGAACTTACTCTATGATGGCGTGAACGTTGTATCCAGCGTCTATGTTATCTTTCCCCGCTGGGACAGCAGCCGTCAGTAGGAGAGGAGTCCCGCCATTCCTTGCCGCGTCCGCATCGTAAGTTTGCCTCAGTTGCTGTAGGTCGGGAGTATGTGATATATATTATTACATATCTGGTATCAGTGATAATTATGTCTAAGACTCAGACTCAGACATAGTTTATTGGTTTTTGGCCTTGGTCTATATCAACACGTATCACAAGTTGTTGTACATGTACATACATAGATGAAATGACACAAAAATGAATACATTTAACACTTCATCAAAACATTGCGAGAAACCATGCGAGAAAAGGACCCATTTTCATCAGAGAAAAAAACTAAGCACAAAAGGCTCAGGAAGCTGACTACACCAAGCCCACCAACCTAGCGGGAGCAACACGTGTAAACATTTATTGTTGGAAACTTGCTTTTCTTCTAATCTGGAAACTTTTCAATAGAAACCACACCAGCTGTCGTATTGTACTTTCATTTTTACATGACATGACATGACTAAATCTTACATCTTCCGGGTATGTCGGATAGAGGTGAACAGTCAACTGCTATGGGTCGATGGAAACAAAAGGACAGCCAAGCTTGAGGCGTAGGAATCAGAAGAAACCCTGACCTTTTCATGCTTTTCTTGCGTTGCGGGCACAGCCACTCAGCTAAAGATAGAAAAAAAGCCTACCTGCCGACACTGTATTAATTAATACTAGTAGGCCAGCAGACCCTCCCCTGACCCGAATACAGGCCTGTGAGGTAAGAACTGGAGACAATGACCACTTTCAAGGACACACATTTCAGGCATTGACCGTTGTCGAAAGCGAAATTCCATTTTTTTTAAAGGATACAAACAGACATTACTCACCCTGACGAGGGCAGCAAACCTGGCCTTGTCTTCTGGAGGACTTCCCCTCCTGGCTGGGTACTCCCAGTCCAGGTCCAGCCCGTCGAAGCCGTGTTTCTTCAGGAAGGTGACCGAGTGGTCAGCAAATTTCTGGCGCCTTGCCTGGTTGGCCACCATCTTGGTGAACGGTTTGGAGGCCATGTTCCAGCCTCCCACGGCCAGCAGCGTCTTCAGCTGTGGGTTCTGGGTCTTAAGGTCGTTCAGTCGCTCATACCTAAATCAGCATCATCTTCGTCAACTTCATCCTCATCACCACTCTCGTCGTCATCGTCGTCGTTGTCAGCGTTGTGGTCACCGTTAGTCATTGTCGCGTTTGTCATAACCATTCATTCTCTATTAATTGTTTCGTCGTCTTTGTTATCATCACCATCGTTGTTATCATCGTCATTTGCTGCCGTCAATGTTACAATCATCGCCATCATTGTCGTCTTTGTTTGTTTTTTCTTGATCGTCGTCGTCGTCCATCACCATCGTCGTCGTTATCATCATCATCTCCGTCATCGTCGTCATCATCTTCGTCATCGTCGTCATCATCGTCTCCTTTGTTGTTGTTTCTTTTTCTTCGTCGTCTTCGTTTTTATTGTCGTCATCGTCATCATAATCATAACTTCACCATCATGTATCATTAACAGCGCAGCAGCAACATCTTTTCTGTCGTCACTGGTGTAATAATTATATATCAGCTCCGTGGTAACACTGAAGAATGAGTTCTGGTGCAGCTTGTGCTCAGGCCTTAGGCCTTTTGCCTCCAACTGATTTGCAAAACTGCACATGCTATTGTGAAATGAATTATGTAGAGCGCATGAGTATAAGCGCTATATAAATAATAATAATAATAATAATAATAAACAACCAAGAATGAGGTCGCATGCATGAACTTTCAGAAGTCTTAGAAAACAATATCTGGTAAGCCTGGCTACGTTTCCGGCCAAATCACTATCAGACAAAGTAACAAGCAACCTACATGCCCTTCATCCAAGGTGTGCTCTCATCGTTCCACTCGTAAGGCGCCAGGAGGTTGTTCTTGAGCGTAGCGAAGGCGAAGATGAGGTGCGTGCACATCATAGGGTCCACATCCTCTGGGACGAACTTCCCGTCTGTGGGACGGTACTGAGACCAGTTGGTGTAGTAGCAAACACGTCTCGGGCAACCTGCAGAATACACACACCACATGAAGAGGCTGTTTGAAAATGTTCAGCCAACGAACGACAACAACAACAACGCTTCAATAGCTGATCTGAAACCTAGCTTCGGACCACGTGGCATTTATACTGTTGGTGATTTTGATCGGTTTGTTGAATGACTTTGGGGATCAGCAGAAGATCTGAACGTTAAGAATGCGATATTCACTGGGCAATGGATCGTATACAACCTCATTATAAGTTGAAAAAGAAGACTAACAAGAGCAAGCAAAGGAAGGAGAAGAAGAATAGCGGTGAGCGGTGAGCTGTGATCTAATATGTAGCCCCGTGGTGGTTCCTGAACGGCCGTCACCGCTGTCACGGCAAACGGGGGTTCTAGCTTGTGACTGTCGAGCTTGTGACTGCGAACAATTTACTACAAGTACCGTTTTTTTTTTTTCTCCTGGCTACCGGGCTGCTCATCGGGGATTTCTCTGCGAGTTATCCGGTTCCTCCTCCCCCCCTCCCCCCAACAAAATTAAAATATAGGATAGGTAGGTTGGATTGTGGCGACGCGCTTCCCCCGGGAGAAAAAGGCCTGATTTTTCCGAAAAGGACAATAAAGTAGTTAAAATTTAAAAAAAAACCTACATCAAAATCAAGGAGAAGAAGAAGACGAGGAAGAACTAGAACAAGAAGAAGAAGAAGAAGAACTAGAACTAGACGAGGAAGAAGAAGAAAAAAAGAACTAGAACAAGAAGAGGAAGAAGAAAAGAACTAGAACAAGAAGAGGAAGAAGAAGACGAACTAGAACAAGAAGAGGAAGAACAAGAAGATCAAGAACAAGAAACAGAACAATAAGAAAAAGAAGAAGGCCGGAGGAAATGTTTCGTCCTGAGCCGAGTGCTTTCTGTAAATATCTTACAGTCACACTGCATCAACCTTTGACCACTAGGCGCTTACCACCAGAAGATTGGGAGGAAGGAGGTGCAGGGTGAGGCGCCGTGGTGGCTGTCAGTACCGGGCGGCGTGTCGTCGATGGCTGCGGACTGTTGGTGGTGGTAGTCTGAAGTCCAGTCTGACAGTCATAGTTGTAGGGCCAGTCACACACATCGGCCTCAGGGTTAAACACGAGGCCGGGTGGGCACGTAAACATGCGGGCGACCCTACCTACACACCTGATGATGTGGTGGTTGATGAGTGAAAGGTTTGGCGGTGCAGCACGCAAAATTACCAGTTTGCCCCCTCAACCTCACCTTTCCTCCTCCTCCCCCCCCCCCCCCTCCCTCGTTTATTTTTTATTTTTATTTTCTGTTATTTCATTGTATTTTTTTTTATTTCTTCAGTCCTCTTTTTTCGGGGGGTAGGGTGGGTGGGTGAGGGGGTGGGGGGGGGATATAAATAAGATCATAAGGTGATTTCCGATAATATATCTACTTTGGAACGAACTATTATGAATTACATCAGTTGTTTGATGAAAGATATTCGACAGATGCGTCAATTCAAATTCAAATAATATTTATTTATTAACTTGTTACAATGAACAGACCCAATATATCGCTCTTAACTATAACGAAGACACACTATGTAAATGACCATTTATCAATAAACATACGCTTGAGAACCACCCCCATCCCCCAACTCCCACCCACCAAAAAAAAAAGAAAAAAAAAAAAATCTGAAAAAAGCTTGAAATGCTCTCATTTACCTGTAAATATTTTGTGCAGTCAGAAGAGTCTGGATAATATTCCTTTTTCTTGCCATTGCAATGGAAAGCGCCTGACAAAAAAAAAAGAAAAGTAACAATACGGGTGTAATAAACAGGTGATATCAAACATAGGCAGATATCGACTTTAAATACAATGCAATACCTGTAGCCAGTATTTGAAGTTTATAGATCGTAGGGCTCTGTTCGTAGGGGGTAGAACAAAAACCAAAAATAAAACACCCGAAAACAAATGTAACTTGTTTTTCTAAACATGTGTAAAATACCTCCGGTTGAGGCTTCTGAGTAAAGTCGATGCTTTTTTTCCCCTTACACTACAACCATATGTACGATAATTGAGTTCGTTGCAAAGAACGCTCTTATGACATGCACAAACTTGTCATGGACCATTTTACAACAACGAACACTTACGTGCGAGAAAGAATTGTACTAGGTTGTGCACGTTTCAAGGTTTGGATGAGTACAAACCCTCACTGGCAGACATAGAAACCTAACTAGATACGGGAGATCGGTATAACTATAACACCACGCGCACTGAATTTACCTGTTCCGTAGCTTAGTGCCAGAAGTCCGAGTATTGCTGATTGGAGAAGCATTTTGCGTATCTGATATACAAGAGAAATCCACGCATAAGTTTATTTGAAGGAGAAAAAATCTTAGGATTTGCAAGTCTGTATAACGTTACTTAACAGGTGACCTTGTTTTTTTTACAAAGTCTCATCTGTCAGGTTATTTTGAGCTTGTTTGTACAATTCTCAGAACCATAAGGACGTCCAGCGCGTCTCCGGTGTTGTCTGCCTTTGGTCAAGTTTGCCGACTTGGAACACTCTCCTTACGCTGTGCGAGGTGTGTTTTGATGCCGCTAGGCAATGACATTGTTCACGTACTGCCGGTGATTTGGTTTGCGCCAGGATTCGATACTCGTGTAGGATCTATTTGTAAGCCATGTATGTTTATGTGTATGTATGCAGTATAGGTATTATGTACGTATATGTTTGTCTATACGTGTTTGTGTAATGTCTGTATGTATATTATATGTAATATGCCCCCCCCCCCAAAAAAAAAAAAAAAAAAAAAATGCTTCAAATCCGCGTTGTGGACAAAACCAAAAACCGATGTTACATATTTTGTTACACCAAAAAAAAAAAAAAAAAAATTCACTCATTTAGTTACCTAATTCTTTGTGGCTTTAAGCCGCACAAGCAACAAAGACTATTTTTGGTCCTTCAAAACATAAAAAAAAATTCACGTTAAAACAGGACGCAAATATGTTAGAATTTAAAATTAAAGAATGCAATTTAAAAAAATCCAGATAAAAGCAATACATGAAAATAAATCAATTGAATAAGTGCCAAGGGATAAAATGCCAGAATGCAACACAGCACTTATAAACAATTAGCCAGTAGTGACTGCAGCAGTGAAAAGTACCACTCAAAGAACTGCTACATCTTGTGAGCACTCTTCCCATACAAGCACAATTCTCTCATCTTGCAGCGTCCACTCACAATACCAATAGTTAGATAACAACAGTGCACTAGTCAACTCAATGGAACAAAGTCTACACCAAAGCAGTTAGGGACAATCTGATGTCCTCTCACTTACCGCAGAGAGACGCAACTTTGTCTATGGTCGCAAGCGGCAGCCCACCAGTCGCTGGTAGTATTATCATTGAGCCAGTCTTCCCGCCTCTCCATATATACGATACATGCAGGTGTTTGAATCCGGCTTGGTGAATTCTACCCGGTAGCTGATGTTGCGATTGGCTCATCACGTGAAGCAGCAGCTGGTTTCATAAAACCATTAAAGGTTTGTAAACGAGCCTTGAATGGAACTGAGGGAGAGCTGTTACAGCTTTTTCCGGCTATTGATCGCTTGACGCAAATTTCATACAACCGCAAACAGTCCTAGATACTTGAAACGATTAACCCGGATACTACCATTCAGGTGCATGACCACATACAGCGGAGAGGTATCATCCTGGCTAATAGACGACTCCATTCCCGTCAAGCAAAGGGGACCAAGGTAAAGGCCATTTAAGCTGATTTGGAGAAAATTGTAATATTTTCTCAGGAACTAAGAACACCAGAGAAACCTTACTTGATCTGTTCATAGACTGGTTTTAAGAGTTTTACAAACATTCTCTTTTGAATGACCTTCGACCCATCTCACAAGTGAGCCAAGGAGGCGTCTGCCTCTCTAGTTTTATGTTTTGAGTAATGAATTTCAATGATTTGCTTTCTCGGTAATTTCATTTTTAAGGAATGTATGGAATACGATTCTTGCTGTATACAGAGTTTTCTTTCTTCATATGGTTGTTATACCATTTTAGGAGCACCCCGCCCCCCTCCCGAACATTTCATTGCCCCTCGAGGAGTAAATAAAGTATTTTGAACTTAAACTTGGACCCAGTCTATCATGAATTTCAGTGACCCTTACTGGCAGGCGCTTGCTTAAAACAGGACCTTCTACATTCTCTGAGGAAAAGTGTACGGCCACAGTGGGGTGGATGTGTGGGTGTTTGGGGGTTTAACGTCCTTTTTCAACACATGCGGGTGATATCAAAGACGGGGCAACGATGAAAAAGCCAGCACAAATATTTGGCCGCAGCCCGGGGTTCGAACTCAAGACCCGAGCATGAGAAGTCCAGCATGGCCACACTAGACAGTTGGGTGCTACGCAGAGGCGGCCAGAGCAGCAGCTGTTGTAATCCAGTTCTACGCTCAACTTGCTCACTTGGCAACATCATAACAGTGAAAGGCGAGACTTCCTGAATGAAATACAAAGGGTGGCAGACATCCGTTCAGATTACACGATATACGCCCTGATTGTTTGCTTTCGAAAACAAAGACCAGTTTTCACGCTTCGTCGGTTATTGCAGCGTGACTGGTGGAAATCCAGCCTGGGTAAACAGCGTTCACGATGGCGAGGTGCGACAACCAGCAGGAACAGACGGAACAGGTAAATTGTATGAACCATCTGGACAGTTGTGAAAACATAATCAATATCCATGAAAGTCACAAAGCATTACTGTCTATGCATGTTTGCGGGGAGCCGGGGTGGCCGAATGGTAGAGCGTTGGACTCTCAATGCTCGGGTAGTGAGTTCGAATCCCGCCGGCTGGGGCCAAATATTTGTGCTGGCCTTTTTTCTCGTTGCCCTGTCTTTGATACCACCCTTATGTGGTGGAAAAGGACGTTAAACTCCCAAACACCCACCCACCCTATGCATGTTTGCCTGTTTGTCTGTTTCTCTGTTTGTTAGTCTTTCTGTCTGTCTGGGAGCCGGGATAACCGATTCGTGGACGCTAGGCTTTCAATGCTCTGGTCGTGGGTTCGAGTCCTAGTTGATGCCAAATATTTGTGCTGGCCTTTCCCTCGTTGCCCCGTCTTTGATATCACCCATACGTGGTGGAAAAGGACGTTAAACTCCCAACCGTCGTGTGTTGTTGTTGTTGTTATTGTTGTTGTTGTTTTTTTCTGTTGTTGTTGGGTTTCTTAATTGTTTGTTTGTTGTTGTTGTTGATGATGCTGTTTTGTTTTAATTTGTGTGTGTGTGTGTGTGTGTGTGTGTGTGTGTGTGTGTGTGTGTGTGTGTGTGTGTGTGTGTGTGTGTGTGTGTGTGTGTGTGTTTGGTCACATCTTCATTTAATAGTGGTGCTTCTCTGATCGTCTGACTCTGGCTGAGGAGAGCTGAGGGGTACTGCGTACAAACCTTAAGGGCCGCAGCCCCCCTCTGTCTCCATCCCTCGGCTGTCACGTAGCGTCACGATTAATGGGAGTTTTGCAGGAATGTGACGTCAGCCATGTCACGAGTAATGCTATGTGTCACTATACTTCGCGTGACCTCCCAATGCTTGGAGGCAGTCTCCAGATCAGAACAGCGTTGCAAACATTGTCGCGCAGTACAAAGCATGCGCAGATAGAGTCAGCAAGGCTGAATCCTCAAAAATAACACGCGAGTACACATATACACGCGCACACACACACACACACCCTGTGTTTCCTTTGTGATATGTCAGCTGCTTGAAGCGCCCAAGGCGATATTCGGAGATTACATACATTCTGGCTTTCAAGCGTTTCACTAAATACCACAGCAGTAGCAACAGATAAAATCAACAACAACAACAACGCCAGTGGCACCACTACCGCCACCTCCACCACCAGCGACTGCAACAAGAACAGCGACAACATCTGCAGCAACAAGAACAACAACGACAGCAACAACAACAACAGCGACACCAAGAGCAAAAGTGACAACAACCACTACCACTACATCAGCAACAGCCAAAACAACTGCAACGGCAGACACAACAACCACAACAACAGCAACAGTTCAGAGTGGCTTGAATGCTTGAAAGTTAGATCGCTCACAGCTGAAGGAAGCCATTACACCAGCAGCTGTACGAAAAGCAACGCGCGTCACAGGAGGTGAGTGAAAGTATTTTTGTACATGCTATCGGTTACTTAGAGGGCAACTGAATGAAATCAGTTAACAAATATTGGACTTGATCCGCATGGAATATGGCACTGTTGCTTGCTTGCTGATAAACGGAACAGAGTAGAGCTCCCTTGGTACCTACCTTTTGTCGTGAAAGCACTCGCCAAGATTAAGCAAGTGTGATTTGTGTTAAAGTAGTACATACCAGTGAAGGAAAGAGTGCGTTGGTTGATAACTCAGGTAACTTGTCCTATTGTGATTATTTTGTGGGGATGTTGTTTGTTTGTAGTTGCTCTTTGTTTGTTTGTTCGTTGTTTTTTGGGGTGGTGTTGGTGGTGGTGGTTCTGTTTGTTCGTTTGTTTTGGAAAGTCTGATCTGTTTGTTTTTGGCTTTTTTGTGCTGTTGTTGTTGTTGTTGTTGTTGTTGTTGTTTGGGAAGGGGGTGTTCTTTTATTTTGAGGGGGTGGGGGAGGATTCTTTTTGTTTGTTTTGTGTGTGTTCTTATCTATTGCAGGTTTTTTTAAACTTGCTATCTCTGTGTGTGTGTGTGTGTGTGTGTGTGTGTGTGTGTGTGTGTGTGTGTGTGTGTGTGTGTGTGTGTGTGTGTATCTGTCTGTCTGTCTGTCTGTCTGTCAATCTGTTTGTCTGTCTCTCTCTGTCTTTGTCTGTCTGTCTCTCCCTCACACACACACACACACACACACACACACACACACACACACACACACACACACACACACACACACACACACACACACACACACACACACAGAGTGCGGGACTGAGGTGTTGTGACCCATTCATAATACCGTTCTCACTTTACCACCACCCAGTCTGAAATGTATATGCACCTGCAGGGGTCCACTTCTACCGAATAATTCAGGCCGAAGTGAGTTATGCAAATTCTCATTCAGGCACGGAAAGATCACTCGATTTATCGTCAATAGGCGAAACTCCTCCTTTGATAAAACGTCGGTCTAAAGGTAGGACGATAAGACGCTGAAGGGGCCAAGGCCAAGGGACATGATCAATTTCCCATTCCTTTCAAAGCGTTTGTCGTTCTTTGACAGAATTCTTTATGATCAACAACAAAACGCGGGGGGGGGGGGGGGGGGGGGGGGAATCGAATACGATAGCTCATGCCATTATCCTACCCTAGCGGCGCCTAAAAGTGACAGTTCATTTTTTTTATTTAAAGAAATTAATTCTGAAGGCGTGTCTGTCTAGTACGGATAACGGTTTCACACAGAATGGCGGACTGGCAGATCTCTTCTCCGGTCTCTCTGTTCAAATACCTATCGTCAGTTCAGCTGTAATATTCTTGTTCTGTCAGTGTGGACCGCTTAGGCATTCACGGCTGAGCTAAGTGTACAGAATGCAGTCTGTGAGTACCGAGAGAAACCGAAAATTATGTATGAAATAATATGAGCATTCACAAGTCTTTACGTTGTAGTACAGGGCCCGCATGTAAAAGTCGGGGTTAGGGAGTTTAGCCCCGGGTTAGAGTCTAACCTCGAACTAAACTAGCTCTGGGGTTAAATGTTCTGTTGGTTGGTTTTTTTTTTAAATCAGGAAGCGGGTCCATTCCAGCAAGGTGCTTATGCCGTTATAGAAGGATTTTTGTCTGTCTTTCTTCACTTCCTTTTTTATTTTATTTAATTTTTTTTTGGGGGGGGGTCTTTTATCCTAGTCTGGGTTAGGCCCGTAGCCGTGGGGTAAATTAACCTCGAGTTTTACATACGGGACCTGATCATTTTCCGATTGATACCGCCTCATCAGCCCCCACCCCCCCCCCCTCCCCCCTCCCCCGGGGCACTTCCAGCCTCAAGCTGCTTAGACGCGGGGCACTTCCAGCCGCAAGCTGCTTAGACCCGGAGCACTTCCAGCCTCAAGCTGCGTAGATCCGGGGCACTTCCAGCCTCAAGCTGCGTAGATCCGGGGCAGTTCCAGCCTTAAGCTGATTAGACCCGGGGCACTTCCAGCATCAAGCTGCATCGATAGGGGGCACTTCACACCTGCTATACTCTTTACGCTATACCATTTGGGTACATGCGGGTTGTATACTACTGCTGCTATGAGGAAATTGTATAGCGCCTATTCCAGTGGCTCTAGGCGATTTACACACACACACACCGACACACACATACAGATCGAGACACACCAAAAACAACATTCACAACCACCAGAAGCAGAAATGGGCTTTGGGGTGACGGGAGGGAAGGGGGGTGGGGTGGAGAGAGAGAGAGAGGGGGGGGAGGGGGGTAAACGCGGATCATACCTGGCTTCCTGGTTTACACGCAGCCAATGAAATACGCGCAGGCTGTAGGTTTAGGCTATAGGCCTACTGTGTCTTTCACTAGCAGTCAGATAGGCAAGAATGTTCTTTGTGGTAAAACTATTTTGATTCAACGAAGTTTTCTTTGTATCAGCTGCCAAACATCAGCAGTCTGAACTTAGTCCCGAACAAGTAAGTTTGGGGTTGTGTACCAGTCGCCTCACACACACACAAAAATCTTAATGAATTAATGGATTTAAATTTGGTTTAGTTGGAGTGTTGCACTTTAATTTTACTCGTGTTTGCTCCAGGGCGAAGGACACAAATACTCCGGGCCTCACAATGCCTATATATTCCCTATTAGCCTCAGACATGATAGTCACCCCTTAAAAAAAAAAAAAAAAAAACACTTCAATCTAGAAACAAATACTACCATGAACAGATCATTCAAAGGCACGCACCTGACAGGGGTTAAAAAACTTTGAATGTCTCCTTTCCGCTCAAGCCTCACTGGAGTAATCCACGTCTTCTTTCCCTTTAGGCCAGAGAGGCAGTTCACACAAATCCGCTTGCCTCACTTGTGTCCGACCTCTGTGCAAAAGTCCCAGCTTCACTGGCAGCTTGCCTTTTTTGTGTGTGTGACCGCCTGGCATGCACCTTGACCTACATAACACAAAACTCACGAAAACCACGCTTTTTCAGTACAGACTAGCACACTTGCCAAACAGGGATGTATCTCAAACAAACACCAAACATGACCCCCACGGTCAATTTTTGTTTTTTTTTTGGTTTTTTTTTGCCGCCCCAACTCTTTGCCAGCTCCAGTGGTGTTCCTCCCAGGTCATGGGTGGAACCCACGGAGGACTCGGAAGCTGGGACAATTTTCATTATGCATGATGATGGAGATGAGGATGATAGTATAAGATGATGCTATGGAGGTCCATGTGGTTTGGGACTGCGGGACAGGGCCGCATTCCACGCTTCCTGTCATAAATATCCCGGCATTAACCAGGCCCGGGAACTACGGCTGGGATTCGAACCCGGGTCTCCCGGTCCATGATCCGAAATGCTAACCACTACACTACGGGGGCCGGTCGGTCAATTTGTGTCCTTACGCCTGCGGTTAAAGCAAGTTAAGGAACCGTAAATCTTGCCGGATTTTCGCAGTACCTCTTCACAACCACAGCCCGACCACCCCCGCTGCCCACTATATGATTAGACCGGTTAAGAAGAGCAAGCCACGTACTGTACACCAGTAGCAGCCACTTCAAGCCACTATTACGCAAGGCGTGCGAATTCCCCCGCTAGGCCCGAGACCGCCGCAGATTGCATAATAGTGGCTTGGAGAATATAATAATAATAATAATAATGATAATAAATTGCTTTTATATAGCGCAGTATCCCAGCAGACACTGGCTCAGAGCGCTCTACAATTACAATTACACACGCGACCATGCAGAAATAAGCTGGTATTTCGCAGACACGGGTGTGAGCAGTCAAGTTGACGAAGCATTTTGAACAAGCAACATTCTGGTGATAATTGTAACATAGAGTTTACGGAAAAGAATCAACCATTTTGTTTGTGACGGATTTCAAACATGAGTAACTGGCAATTAAACACACACACACACACACACACACACACACACACACACACACACACACACACACACACACACACACACACACACACACACACACACACACACACACACACACATTACTTTCATTATCATACAGCTGGGATCTCGATAAAATGAGCTGGGGGATTGGGGGATGAGACGGATGGATAGAGTTGCGCAAACAAACAACAAAGACTATTTCGGAGCTCTGAAGATTTCAAGTAAAGCTGCGATGTTTGTATGTGCGTTTTAGAGATTAAAAAAAAGCGAAAAAGAGCCAAAAACGTTGAATACCCGTGCGCCGCGGTACGAAATGTCTTAAATCTTTCTAAATAGCCTAAGAACCTTTTCGTTTCTGTTGTTCAACTAGAAAGGCATGAAACTAAAATTTCATTCGACTTAAACTTTATCGATTTTTTTTTCGTTTTTTTTTGTTGTTGTTGTTTGTTTTGTTTTGTTTTGTTTTAACAAACCACGTAGTCGGGGCAAAGAATTTTTCCTTCTCGTATGTGGCACCGTTTCATTCGGGCCGATCGTCGGGGGTTGTCTCCGGGTACTCCGGCTTCCTCCCCCTCTCTGTTTTTGAAATGTTCAGCCCACCGAATTTGAAAAATAAATGCAAGTCTAAATTCCGAAATTTAAATAGCTGAGCTGACCCTTCGCACCACGTGATTGTAATGTGTTTATGTCCAGTGTGTGAGAGAATGCGTGTGATTCACGTGAGCGTGCGTGTTTGGGTTCAGTTCGCGGCGCCTATACAATACACATTATTATTATTATTAATATCAGGGTGGAACGATGACGTCATTTCGCCATGTGTGTTTGCCCTTGTATTGCAGGTGTACATTACTTACAAATGAAACGCTGTACCAATGGCCTCACTTAAGAAAAAAATATCACAATTAATCCATGTCTGCATGAACATATATTTGGCTCAGTGGGAGTGGTGCACTTTGATTTTACTGGTGTTTGTTGCAGTGAAAGCCGTACACTGACAAATTAAACGCTGTTCATTTAGTTAACTCTTTCCGGACGAACGGCCGCATATATATGCGACTCTACAGCGCACATTGGTTTCAGACGCACAGCAGCATGTGCTGATCGTGATCGCAACATGACTAACAACAAAGATATTTAAGTTTGAAAGTTGGAATTTCAGCAATAGCTGCATGAATATGTTAGTCAACTACCCTAAAAAAAACCATTCAAGTCTGTATCTTGGTTGTTTGTTGTTGTTGTTGTTGTTGTTGGTGGTGGTGGTGGTGGTGGTGGTGGTGGTGGTGGTGGTGGTGGTGGTGGTGGCGGGTTTTTTTTTTAACCTCACAAATCGGCCTGTCTACTGGGGTTGGCTGAGGTAAAACCGGCCCGTCTTGAATGAGTTAAAAGGAAAGTTGCGGGTGAAGACGAGCGGGGGGAGGGGGGGGGGGGGGACAAAACCCACACAGATGGAACGGCCCACAACGGTTCCTTGGAAATTTGAACCTCTTTCGTCTACCCGATGCCTTAAAGCGGGTAGTCGCCTCGGCAGGTCTCACCGTATTCTGTCATTTGTAATCTGCCTGTATTTGTACAGCTCAAACATCGGCTCACCACTCAAAACTTGATTTGTCTATATCTATAACGTCAGAAAGCTGGTTCCATCAAGAGGACGAGTGAATTACTGGTGCAGCAAACGCAGGCCTTGTGACTAACTTCGCGTACATATTTGCTTTTACTGATGGCAGACTGTTTCTGATCAAACAGTGAAGGGCAAAAACGTTTGCGTGTCTGTGTGTGTCAGTGTGCGTATGCGTGCGTGATTGAATGAGTGGGTGTGGGTGTAGGTGTGACAGGTGGGGCGGGGGTTGGGAGTGTGTGTGTGTGGGGGGGGGGGGGGGAGGAGGAGGAGAGGGGGTTAGAGGATTCATGTCAAAAACGCTTCTGGTAAGTAAGGCTGCCATGAATAGATGTGATGATAACCGTAAGTTGAGAAATACCTTGACTGGCCTCCTTTCGATAGACTTACATCGTAGACAGAGCCAAGCTAGTAAGCCCGGACCTGTGTATACCTTCAGAGACTGCACTAATCTCCTTCCGGTGGACTTCCACGATACAGAGCTAAGCTAATGTCTCATTTTAAGTCCCCCCCCCCCCATTTCTCAACAACGCGATGTTTCAAGTTTTGCCGTAGCTACCGAGTCTACGACCGCGAAATGGTTTAGACTTAATGTCACACATAACTCAATCTCAGGCCTGTTTTTCTCACTACATGTATTTGTAAGGCCAGCCAGGATAGCGGACTTGGTAGGGCGTTGGACTTTCAATGCCCCTCCTTGAGTTCGAATCCTGGCTGTTAGCGAAATGTTTGTGTTGGCCTTTTCCTCGTTGCCCCGCCTTTGTTATCACCCGTAAGTGGTGGAAAAGGACGATAAACCGCCAAGCAACCAAACCAGCTTACTATTTGTGGATATTTCACCCACTCTGCGCATTTTAAAATAATACGGGCGAGTGGTACAAAAAGAAACATGCCATTACTTCTGCAAAAAACCGCGCGACGATTAAAGTTCGCGACAGAATTCGAAAGCAGCACTTTGAATTTAGCCACGGGCGCACAGTACCACATACTTCTTTCAATGGCAGACCGCTCTACGAAGAACGGGCTCGTGAACTTATAAGTTATCAAGTTTTGTCAGCAAGGCTATATCTGTGTCGGCTTTTGCGTGCAGGTGCGAGGGTACTACCGTCCAGTCCTCAGCGCTGAACAGGAGAATACAGACTTACAGTGAGTGACTGAGACACACGGAGCAAACTGCCCCAACGGCTGGAGACAACAGAAGTCAATACAGAAGTGTCTGTGCACTTGATACAAGATGGCTGCGAAAAATGTGGCAGCTCTTCTTTTCTTGATAACTGCTCACGGATTCCATACGTCTCTTTGTATGAAAGGTTCGTATTTTGCAAGAAAAGTAAATTAAGACCGTTTTATTATTTTTCATGGGGACGAGAGGTGATTTAAAATGCTTTGATTTTAAAATGTCCAGAAACGCCCCCCCCCCCTCCCCGAAAGCTTGTCGGTTACAGTTTGGCTCCACCCCTCTGGTGAACCTATATTGATTTTCAAAAATAGTGGAATTGTTGGTTTATTTGTTTGATTGATCGTTTGTCTGTCATTAGTATGCTACGAATGGCTAGTGCTGAATCATCATCATCACCATTATCATCGTCGTCGTCGGGATAGCCGAATGGTAAAGCGTTGGACTCCCAATGCTCGGGTCGTGAGTTCAAATCCATGGCCGGAGCCTCATAGTTTGTGCTGGCCTTTTTCTCGTTGCCCCATCTTTTGATATCACCTATACGTGGTGGAAAAGGACGTAAAGCTGCTAGCCCCCCCCCCCACACACACCCACACACACACACACACTCACACACACCCCACCGCCAATCCCCGTCGTCATCATCATCATCATCATCATCATCATCGCTTTTAATCAATGTCCGTAGAACGTTCATTTTTCCGTAAAGTGTACTTTTTCACTCAGAAAATCCTTTTTGCATATTAAGCTAAGCGTTCTTAGGCTCCGTGTTAATACAAAATCAGCATGAAATAAGTGCTTACAAAAAATGTATTCTCGGCTTTTCAGAGACGCACCATCAGGTGTTGCTCAGCCTAGAGCAAGGCAAAACTAATGCAGCTGCCTGCGACTTTCCCGAATATCTGGAACTGCACATGAAGTCCCAGAAGCCTTTCCGAAGGGTCCATGATCTTGAGACGGAAAGATGAAATCGACACAGACGCACCAGCATACATCATCAGGACGAGGGAGAACGGGGTGGTGAACTTTGTCAAGCAGGAGAATCGACTAACAGCAAAGGTACAGAACCAAGCTTGGTAATTCTATGTTGGAACCACGTAATTATAAGATACTGCAGTACTGAAATAATAAGATTAACACGTCCAACTGGTAGTTATATGTAGCACCATGTACAGTTTCCATAGAAACAAAATCGTGTATTGACAAAACCAAGATAAAACCAAAATCCAGTTGAATGAAGTTGCTCTCTCTCTCTCTCTCTCTCTCTCTCTCTCTTTTCATCATTGATTATAATGTACCCCTCCAGTCATGTTTCACGCTTGATTTCACCTGTTTGCTAGAAATGGCTGTCATACTCATTATGTTTGGCTTGACATTACTTGATATGCTCCGTTGTATTTTATTTGTTTGTTTTTAGCTTTGCCTTTTTTCCTCTTTTTTAAATTTTTAATTTTTTAATTTTTTTTTTTAGTTTGGATCATGTAGTACTTCTTAGTTCTTTTTTCTGTAGCAAGGACAAGTTGTAAGATAAGCACTTGTGCTTAACACTTATATCCTTGTAAAATAAAGTTCATTCAAAGTTCATTCATTCATTCTCTCTCTCTCTCTCTCTCTCTCTCTCTCTCTCTCTCTCTCTCTCTCTCCGTGTAGTTCCGTGCAGAAATGCCTGAGTGTGTGTGTGTAATCATAGCAGTGTAGCTGTCTTAATTTAGCGAAGATAAGGCTGAATATGGGTCTGTGTAAACATTTTTTATCCTTGGAAAATAAAGTGTCGTTTCATCTCACCCTGCAACTCCTCCCCCGTGACCCCCCCGTCCCCATTCGCCACTCCCGCCCCAACCCCTCAGTCCCAACCAGGTGAGAAAGTACGAACGTTATCAGTTGGTGTAGTCACCTTGTCAATTTATCACTTGACGTGGGAGTAAGCTCAAAGGTAGCGCGGACAGGGAGGATCGGTTGGTTATCTGTCGTGGGCAAACTGTTTATTGAGGATTTTAATTGCACGGCGAGTCCGCCCTGGACTGGAAATTTAAAGTACTTAAGTTCGAGCTGTCAGGTTGTTGTTGTTGTTGTTGTTGTTGTTGTTGTTGTTGTTGTTTTGGGGTTGTTGGGTTTTCTTGTTTTGTTTTGTTTTTTACTTTATTATCCCTTTCTGGAAATTCGGGCTGCTTCCCCCGGGGGAAGCGCGTCGCCGAGGTGCAGTGCCACCCAATACCTATCCTTTTTTTTTTTTTTTTTTTTTTTTAAACAATTTGCTAAAAATTTGTGGGGATTCGAGGGTGGGTGGGTTTGGGGAGTTTCACGCCCGTTTCCGCCGCGTATACCTATGGGTAATATCAAACACCTGGCAAAGAGAAAAAAGCCAGCAGCCATATCTTACTTCAGTCGGGGTTCAAATTCATGACCTGAGAATTGAAAGGCCAACCGTACGACTAAACTCGCTTCCTTTTTATTTGTTTTTGTTTTTCTTTATAGTGAAAATACTGAAACCACCATTGTCCATATCGTTGCATTACAGAGCGCTGTTGCTTACCAAAGCTCTGAGTTTGGGGCAGCGTTTCTCGCCAAATGTGGAGATGGGTCTTTTCGTCTGGTAAGTATATTCTGTAGTACTGTTTATTGATCTGTACAGATTTATTTTTGGATACTCACATAGGACCTGCAGTCACTTGATTCTTTGGTGCGTCTTTTTCCGATATCTGCGTAGTTGGTTTTTTTTTTTTAAAGTATATTGTCAATTTTTTTCAAGAATATTTCTTCTTTCATTTGAAAATATAGTATGGCTTTTTTTTCCTCTATTGTGATTGGGGTTTCCGCCGCCTCAACACTGCCATGTCTTGGCCTTCCCCCATGTAACTGCAATAATCTGACTCTATGAAAACAAAACTCTCCAGCAAACTTCATTGAAGGAACACACACTTGGCATTTTCGACTGATTAATGTACTTGATTAAAAAAAAAATAGATGGAGACTTCAATTTTGATGAGCCGTATGTGATGCTAGGCTGAACCTTTGATCGAGGTGTGCCGTGACAAATGAGTTAAAGTGATATGATACGCGACGCACCCTGCCGCCAAAACTTTACGAGCTCCTGAAGCAACGTTCGCCATAGTTCCGCAAAACCAGTAAAATTGCGATGGTCGGTAAAGCCAGGGCTCATACGAGAGTCTGCAGGCCAAAGAACACAGTTACACGAGGTCTCAAAATGCCTGTATATTCCCTATTAGCCTCATAGTCACCCCTAAAAATGCTTCAATCTCGAAAACAAAAATTACCATGAACAGACCATTCAAGGGCACGCACCTGACAGGAGGTTTAAAACAATTGAATGTCTCCTTTCCGCTCAGGCCTCACTGGAGTAAAGCTAGTCTACTTTCTGTGTAGGTTAGACAGCCGCTTCGTCCAAAATATGCTTGCGTCGCTTTTGCCGCTCTCCGGCGCAAAAAGTCCCAGCTTCACTGACAGCTTGCCTCTTGTTGCGGCCCTCTGGCATGCACCTCCGCCCACAAAAATACAAAAATCACGAAAATCTCGCTTTTCCATGATAACAAAAATCATCACAAACTAGCACACTCGCCGAACAGGGTTCCCCAAATAAACGCCAAACATGACCCCACGGTCAGTTTGTGTCCTTACGCCGGCAATGCACGGGTGTTGCTCGTGCCCGGGTATACTAGTTTGTTAGGTACGTTGCGTAATCATCGCATCATCGCACAGTGCCTTTGCAATATAGCAGTCGCCAATGATTTTCGACGATAACTTTTGATGGAACCGCTTTTTGTACACCTACTGCAGAGAAAAACTTTATTCAGAAAGTTGTGACCTGATGCATTTTACAACAGCCAGTGTTCTTTGCCTTTCCAATTTTTTCTCGGCGTAAGTGAAACCAGGCTAAATTGATGTTTTCACTGTTGTTGTTGTTGTTTTTGAAAACACAAGTCTTCTTGAAGGAATGAAACTACTTTAAAGTTTAACACTTTGACTTTTCCTCTATTGTCTAATGAAAGTTCCAGGAGTACGCATCAAGTAGTGAGCGAGATTACATCTGACGTTTTTGTCACTTGAGGCTCTCGGGAGGCATACTTCAGGCCTTTTTTTTTGGCACTCGCATCTTCGCCCAAATTTTCACGTATGCCGAGGTCGTCAGCTATTTCAAATTAATATCCATGATTGATAAAAGTTAAGTCACAAGTTTTCTGACATCTCTTCCCTGTGAATATTCACAAAATCACAATTTTTAACACCCCCTCCTCTCCCTACCTCCCTCTCCCCCCCCCCCCCCCTCCAAAAAAAGGAAAGAAAAAGAACAAAATAAAATAAGATGAAATAAATAAATCAATGAAGAAAGAAAGAAAGAAAGAAAGAAACAACAACAACAACAACAACAACAACAACAAAAATTCTGAAAGGCTTTGGCAACTGCAATACCGAAAACACTATACATACCTTGATGACACTGTGGTCATAACCACACAGCAGTGACCACTGTTACAGTATCACTACACTGATATTGTTTTCCCCGCAGGAAGGTACCATGTACATCGAGGGAAAGAAATACCGCGTGAAGCCAGCTTACGAGAGAGAGGGAAGATCGTATGGTGACCCAGGATCTCACGTCTATGTCTTCAGTTTCGTGAAGGAGACTGTGCACAACGACCTGCAGTTACAAAGTAAGTGGATTCTTGACAAACGCCATTTACGTATTCTTTTATGTTCTGTGAGATCTGTCTTTGTATGTGTGTTAGTTTGGTTTTTGTTGTTGTTGTTGTTGTTGTTTTTTAATGGTCGTATGCTTGTTTACATGTTGTTGTGAGTTTGTTTGTGTTTGTTTTGTTTGTGTTTGTTTGTTTAGTTTGTTTGCTTGTTGTTTTTTCTTGTTTTTTTCTTGTTTTTTTTTCCTCTTCTCTTTGTTTGTTGGATTTTTTGTATGTTTGTTGTTTTGATTTTGTTTGTTTGTTGCTTTGTTTTGTTTGTTTGGTTGGTTTTTTGTTTCTTGTTTTTTGGTGTTTGTTTGTTTGTTTTTTGTTGTTGTTGGGGTTTTTTTGCGGGGGGGGGGGGGGGGTATGTTGTTCGGTTCGCGTTTGTTGGTTTCTGTGTTTCTCAGCTGTTTTCGTTGTTTTTGTTGTTGATTGCTTTGTTTCTTGCTTCCTTCGTTTCCTTCCTTTCCTCTGTCTTGCTTGCCTTCTTTCTTTCTCTCTTTCAGATTAGATTTTTTTTCTGTTTTTAAAAGTGGCAGTGTGCAATGCTTATATGTTTCTCAGCATGCTCGTGTGTGACTGGTTTCTTGCTCTGTAAGGTTGATCTTGAACGCACAGGAAATTTCCTGTTACAATTTGTCTTTTCTCCACAAATAATGTCTCTCTCTCTCTCTTTCGGGAAGGCTTTGAAAAGGCGATTGTTGCATGAAGTTATTACTTCCTTTTCTTTCTACCACTCCTTTAGTGTTTGTGTCCTTAAGGCCTCTACGGCATGCGAAAACTCAACATCGAAACTATCAATGCCTCCAGGCATACACCCGAAGGGCATCAGCATTGAAAATGACCCCCCAGTTCTGGAGAAGAGTTTTCAAAGGAATTGTTTACTTGAATACAATTCTCTTTAAACCTGTTTCGTTTCTCTAGGGCTTTTACACCGCGCATCATTCAATGCCGTTCAAAAGGCAGGTTGCAAAATATAGGGTCTTATGCAGGTGACGTTCGTGACAAGGAAGTGCATGTGAACGCACGCTGTGGTTGGATTACTTCACACTTAGTGACTCATGCTAGTGCGTTTAAAGGAGCATGAGTGAAGCCTGATGACGATTGTGTTTGAGGATCCAAGAGACGGAACATGGTCTCCGCATCGTTAAGTATCAGTCTTACAAAACAGACCCTCAAAATGAATTTCTTTCCTCACAATTTTGTTCTGCAAAACAACTTCATCGGAAACAAAACGAAAAAAAAAAAAAAAAAAGAGAGAGAAGAAAGAACAACATCATAAACAACAAAATAGTCGTGGAACGCAGGCACAGCCAGCACAGAACAGCTCAGAGGCCATGGTGGTTAAGTTGTGTTATATGAACTCTCTCTCTCTCTCTCTCCTCTACGGAGCCGGGGTGGTCGAATGGTAGAGCGTTGGACTTCTAATGCTCGGGTCGTGAGTTCGATCCCGGCTGGGGCCAAATATTTGTGCTGGCTTTTTCATCGTTGCCCCGTCTTTGATATCACCCTATGTGGTGGAAAAGGACGTTAAACCCCCAAACACCCACCCACCCTCTCTCTCTCCTCTACAGTTCAGCCCTTAAACTTGAGGTAGCCTTTGTTCTTCCCCTAACCCGTGCTGATTACCAGAAAGCACGTGATTTGTTGGGCTGAACTGCAGACTGTTACTTTGTAACCCAGCGTTCTGATAGAAAAACATACATTTTCATCTTTAGAAAAGAAAAAAAATGATCCATCTCCATGAACCTTCAACCTGAAGAAATGATTAAAATCTTTATTCTGTATAAAGATTTTGAATGTTTATCCGTACATAGTAAACAAAAAGAAAGAAAAGATTAGCCATAATCCCAGAAATGCCCCTTTAAACGATCCACGAACCACTGATTGAAACTAAAGGCTTTTCAGATTACAATTCGTAAAGAGGAGTCGACCGCAGTTCATGAGGCGCCCATGTCAATCAAAGAGAAAAGGGAGAGCACGCCTTTACGATTTCCGTCGCATGAGTGGAACAGTGTATAGTCAGTTGTAGGCTGTGCTCTAAAGAAGGCCGATGACTCAGAATTCGTTCGTAATGCTGCGATGTTTTGAAAAGAGGGTTTACTATAGTTCTCATTCTGGTATTGCGCGGTTTCTATTAAGCCCTTTCGTCTAGTTTCCGTGTGGGCGATTGTACAGATCGAGTATCTAAGTCATGCGAAAACTAACACAAGAGGGCGTGATAGTCCTTTTATGGGTCAGACGAAGGGTTCGTGTCGATACTCCCACGTGTCAACAGTCTTAGTTGTCGATAGTCCCACCCGTATAGTCCTTCGATAATCTGATTTCTCGATAGTGCTACGCTGATAGTCTACGTTTCGATGGTCCGACGTTTCGATTGTCCTTCGCCGATAGTCCTACGTGTCGATAGTCCAAATTCTCGATAGTCCTTAGCCGATAGTCCTACGTGTCGATACTCCTGCATGACAATAGTCCGATTTCTTGATAGTCCTACGCCGATAGCCCTACGTGTCGATACTCCTGCATGACAATAGTCCGATTTCTTGATAGTCCTACCCCGATAGTCCTACGTTTCGATAATCCGAACTCTCGATAATCCGAACTCTCGATAATCCGAATTCTCGATAATCCGCATTCTCGATAGTCCTACGCCGATAGTCCTACGTGTCGATAGTCGGAATTCTCGATAGTCCTATGCTCCATAGTATGAACAGTGTTTTCTCGGTCACAGATTTCGTATTTTTGCACATTATACAGTGTCGCCTCGGTGCGTTCCTCTAATAGGCTCATGACACACGGAAGACGTGTTTTGTTCGAAAAACAAACATGTAAAACAGCTCACAACAAGCTCCAGAAAAGGCACGACAAAGGTATGTTGGGGGCCGCATATCACACGGATAACACGGAAAAACACCATGTTCGCTGTTTATTTGGACTAAAACCTCTCCCGTGTGACATCGGCTTAAAAACATAATGGTGGCAACAACCCCTGAGGTCAATCCAAGAGGTTCGGGGTTCGAGTCGTTCCTGGGTATCGGATCTGAGCAAATTCTAATTGGATGATACTTGGCTGAAAGAGCTCATAAGCTAGTACAGTCAGTAAGTTCTGATCAGAAGATTATGTAATTGTCGATTCATACTACACTGACGTTTCAGCTACCAGTACTTGCACCGAACGCTTTCGAGATACTGGCGGCTCGTGGTCGTTCCTGTGAAGATTTTGTACCCACCCCGCCACCGTGTTGTTCCGGGACGTGACCAGGTGATCCTCCCCTACAAATCGCGGCCGGAGTCGCCGGCAGCACAGCCCCATGATGCGCCTCAGTATGTTGACGTACTTCTTCCTGAAGGAGCGGTTCAGAACGCCGTACACGATCCAGTTGACGGAGCAGTTGAAGAAGAGGGCAAAGTTGGCGGCTATGGCGACCTCAGACGACAGGGGGTGTGTTGCGTCCACTGTCATGGCGATCCCGAAGGGGAAGAAACAGAAGAGCATGAGAAGGAACACCGCGCATAGAGATCTGACGAAAGCCTTCTCCCTCATGAGGTCTTTGCGGCGTCGAGCGTTCCGCTGTTGCAAGACGCCTTCATGTCGTTGGCAATCAGTAGCTTCACTTCTACGTACTGAACGACTCTCATCCTGGATTGGTCTTTGCTGAATTTGTTCATGCCCTTCCCTACTCTTGTTTTTAGTTCCTGGTAGGCACTGCTCACTGGTAACGCGCCAGTTATCTTTGATTTCATCGGCATTGCCTATTTCTGAGGTGTCTTCACCGTCTTCTTCTTCTTTTTCTCTTGTATTGTCGGTTTGAAGTCCACGGCGAAGGTTTACTTCATCGTTTAATTCGTCGGCAGTCGCTGACGTTGACTGCTCTGCATCAGTAAAGATATTGTCTTCGTTTTCTCGGAACTCATCTGCACTGCAGTTCTGTTCTAACTCAGTGTCTTCGACCTCTGTCATGTTTGGCGATTTTCTTCTGCAACATCGCCATATATTCAGCATCTTCCCTCCTTGAGATTTTCCCCAGCGGTGACTGTGCTGGCGTTTAGAATACACGCTCAGGTTCAAACGAGTCAGCTTCCAGTACCGGAAGATAGCGAAGTTGAAATAACCAACCATACACATCGGGATGACGGTGAAGATGGCGATGATTACTTTCGGGTACATGTCGTTGTGACCTCGGTGAAAGGAGCAGATGCGGGTTGAGCTGCTGTAGTCGTAAGAGCCGAGCCCCAGCAAGGGAGGTAAGGCGAGTAGCGCTCCAACTCCCCACAGCATCACACAGCAGACGACTGTCCGCCCTTTGGTGAAGGCGCGGGAATAGAGATGGTTGTGGCAGACGTGAAGGTAGCGGTTGAGGGAGATGCTTAGCAGTGACAGCACACTAACCTGAAGACACGGCACAAGGGGTATTTAAAGGAGAAAAGGATCTTTATACGAGACAAATAAGAGACACTCTTGAAGTTAGATTTAGATAAAAGTTTATACGTTGCACATGAAGCAAAGCAGCAGAACATGACTATTTGACCCAGTGCATTTATAAAAGTTAAGCCATTAATACATGGCTGACATACTCATCCTTAAACTTAGCACAAATGTATCAGGAAAACAAAAATGAAAATAGGTATTCGGGGAATAACCATCCATATGACTGATGAGACACATGGTGACAACATGCACCAAAAAAAAAAAAAGTGATTTTACCGGCGGTTAATGAGAAAATCGATGAGAATCAATGAAACTTTATTTTCCAACGGCTGAGGCAGTTGACATAGTCAGTTTCATACCTACCTACCCAAATGTTGAGAGAGAGAGAGAGAGAGAGAGAGAGAGAAGGGGGGGGGGGGGAGAACGGCGGATACATGAGCCTAAAGTTTAGAGAAGGTAAACTGAAATGAAATAATTATGACAAAATTTTACAGGTGAAAGGAAGAAAGAAACAATCCGACAGAAAGAGGAATTTCTACTCGTCTTACCGCCAGACACACAGCTATCACAAATCCATTAGCAACACAGTGGGCCTTGTTCCAAACGGGATGATAATCTAGAATTAGGTCAAGGACGAAGAAGGTCATCCAGTATCCTAGCGACAAGAGGTCAGCCAGTGCCAAGTTGGCGATAAACAGGTTGTGAAAACTGCGCACACCCAGTGAGCGACGAGTGAGCAACACGGTGAGCAGAAGGCAATTTCCCGCCACTCCACTGATCACCTCCAGACTGCCAATGACGATGAAGACAGCCTTTACGGCTACGTCCATTTTCTCACCCACAAATTCTTCGGCGAGATCATCCTGCGAACTGTCGCTGGCAGACATTTTGTGAAAGGAACAAACTAAAATCGACGTAGTATGAGCGCCGTGGTATGTTCGCTCTGGTGAATAAACACTGGTTTCCCGTCAGATGATTCAAGGGAATTTTATTTTCGCTATTGATATATTTCCTGATAGGAAGTAGGATTTTGACACTCGACATGGCTACCGTCAGACCATTCCCGTTCCGGGGGCCTCGCTACTCTTGTCCCCCGCGACGAACTCGGGATAACCAAAACCGGGCTGAGCTTAGTAATGCCTAAGAAGGAAAAAATCAAACTACTCGGTGACAAGGAAAGTGGACAGCTGCGAACAACTTTGGCGTCCCCGTGTTATTTCACAGTGTGCACAGAAGCGGTGAAAACTGTCGCAATCACCAGCACCAGTACATTCTCGGCCTGTTTCCTGAATGAGTAGTCCCCCGTGCATACATAGACCCGCAGCAATCGATCATTTTTCGTGGCAGCTTTGTGCTCCGCCGCAAAAATTGCGTGCTTGTTGTGGCAAGGGAGATTACTCATGTAGGTAATAATCTCGAAACAGGCCGAGAATGCATCAGCTGGTGAATGCGACAGTTTTCAGCGCTTCTGTTCACACTGTAAAATAACACGGGCACCTCAAAGTTGTTCGCAACTGTCCACTTTCTTTGTCACCGAGTAGTTTGATTTTTTTTCCTTCTTCGGCATTACTAAGCTCAGCCCGGTTTCGGTTAGCCCGAGTTTGCGTCGTCGTGGGGGCCAAGAGTAGCGAGGCCCCCGGAACGGGAATGCCGTCAGACTGTTATAGGACCTAAGTGCTTGTCAAATTCATGTCGCTTCGGACTGTTTAACAAATGAGGGTACATGTCCTTGTCATTCGTGCGTGTATGTAGGCCTTCCACCACGGGAAGCCATTTCGCGCTCACCACTTCTAACACAATGCAGATCATTGTGGTCCTCTTGAGCGCGTCTCCTTGACTCATTCGTTTATTTGTGCATTTATATGTTTAGTCTGTTTCCTTGTGCTCAGTTGTGTGTGTGTGTGTGTGTGTGTGTGTGTGTGTGTGTGTGTGTGTGTGTTGGCGAAGGACATAAATACACAGGGCCTCAAAATTCCTATATATCCCCTATTAGCCTCAGGCATCATAGTCACCCCTAAAAATGCTTCAGTCTAGAAACAATTACTACCATGAACAGACCGTTCAAAGGCACGCACCTGACAGGGGTTTACAAAAAATTGGAATGTCTCCTTTCTGCTCAGGCCTCACTGATGCACGTCTACTTTCTCTTTAGACCAGAGAGGCAGTCCACACGAATCCGCGTGCCGCACTTGTGCCCCACCTCTGTGCAAAAAGTCCCAGCTTCACTGGCAGCTTGCCTCTTTTTGTGACCACCTGCCATGCACCTTGACCAACATCAAACAAAAATCACGAAAATCACGCTTTTTCACTAGAGACTAGCACACTTGCCAAAAAGGGTACCTCAAACAATCACCAAACATGACCCCACGGTCATTTTGTGTCCTTACGCCTGTGTGTGTGTGTGTGTGTGTGTGTGTGTGTGTGTGTGTGTGTGTGTGTGTGTGTGTGTGTGTTCTACGGACACAAGCATTTGCACGTGTCTCCAAACAGAACGAGGAGCCTGAAAAAAATACACTTTCCTTTTATTTTACCATTCCATCATCCATAACGTTACTGAAAAATGTAAATCCTGGTGTCTTATTAACAGTGAATACTGTACTGTCATATACAACAAAATTTGACATGTGTATTTTGGGATGCGTTTTGAAATGAGCCTTAAAAAAATCCTCGAATAGTATTGAAACTGGATTTTCAATATTTTTTTTCGGCCATTTCTCGTTGCCCCCGTCTTTGATAGCAACTATACGTGGTGGATAAGGACGTTAAACTCCCAAACAACCACCCCGTCCATCCTCATTACTTTTTCATCAGAAGGGGTGTCATTCGTTTCTTATCGGTATGCTCCAAATTTTGCCAGTAAATTGGTTGCCTAAGAAATGAGCTCAGATTTTTTTTAAACTGAAGGTAATTTTATGAAAATGCTAATTTGTAATGCTCATATTGTTCTCAAATGTGAAATCTCACGTGTGCGAAACGAAAATGAAGACTGTTAAGCGGGGAGATTTCACTTGATAATAATAATAATATATTACATTTGTAGAGCGCGGAGTTCTGCTTCGAGAAGTACTCAATGCGTTTTTGCTCACGCACACACACACACACACACACACACAGCATTCACACACACACATTTACACACATCAATACAGGCGGTGGAGTTTAAACTTAATGTTGGCACACAAACGGATAGAGATCCACACATCATACGGACAATTCATCACACCCAAACAAGGCATTAAACGTGGACTGTCTCATGTTCCGTGTGCAATATTTCGGTATGTGGTTCGTAAACACGATGTCCATGTCCGGATATGGGTGTTTGAGGGTTTGACGTGTCCGGATATAAAGGAAACAATGACCACTCGAAGCTTAGCTCTGTGGAACAGCAGAAATCCCGAGAAAAGCGTCCCTGTTGCATCATCGCATCATGCGTGAAGATCGTCGAACGCTGAAAGGGACTAAATGCTACTATCTGTATGCTCACAGATCATTCTGAGCTGCTTTCGTGGTATCTATCATCACACTACTTAGACACCTGGACAATCACAACGTCTGTACCATGCTGGTACTGAGCCAACAGAAGAGTGTACAGGCGCACTCACGAGCGAAACTATTGGCTTGGCAAAGATGGAATTAGCACGTTCAGGAGGAAGAAGAACTCGTTGTCCGACAAATAGTGGTCGACGATAGGATGGTGACACTGTGCGTGCGATAAAGTTTCGGACTAGTCTGTGTGACCCTCTCCTGTTCCTCGAGGATTTTTTTTTTCTGCCCCAACTCTTTGCCAGCTCCAGTGGTGTTCCTCCCAGGTCATGGGTGGAACCCACGGAGGACTCGGAAGCTGGGACAATTTTTATTATGCATGATGATGGAGATGAGGATGACAGTAAGATGATGCTATGGAGGTTCATGTGGTTTGGGACTGCGGGACAGGGCCGCATTTCGCGCTTCCTGTCATAAATATGCCGGCATTAACCAGGCCCGGGAACTGACTACAGCACCTGCGGTGCCGGCCGTGTAATCATCCACATCATAAGACGTGTCGTACTAAGGGAAGCACCCCCAAAGTCGCACCCGTGAAGTGGGTGAATCTCTCGACTGTGTGGCAACAGCCTCCCCATCGGGCCCATAGCACACCCGCTCTGGGTAGGAGCCGACCTAGGTAGGAAAAATCCCGCTTGCCTCGGCTGGGATTCGAACCCGGGTCTCCCGGTCTATGATCCGAAGTGCTAACCACTACACCACGGGGGCCGGTCCTCGAGGATTTTCAGTCAAAGACGTTTGCCCAGACTAGGATCCTACCAGCACTTGCAAAGCACATTCCTCAGCAGCCTGACGTAACCTCGCCTGAAGGAACGGTTCATGACCCCGTACACGATCCAGTTGACGGAGCAGTTGAAGACCAGGAGCAGGACGAATGAAATGTCGACCACGTAGGAAATCTTCTGGTACGACTCGACCACCCTCAGGACCCCAAAAGGGATGAAGGAGATGAGCGAGAGAAGAAAGACGACGAACAGAGATCGAACGATTGCTTTGTCCCTGGCCTCCTGTTTGCGGCGTCGTCGACTGAACTGTCTCATGTGAGATCCTTCCTTTGTGGTGCCAACCTTTTTGTTGGAAGACCTCGACGTGTGTGTTTTCAACGAGGACTTGCTGGGTTTGTTGTTGGCGGGGATCACAAGATCACTAGCTCCTGCCCGCTGGTCTTCTGCACAATGCTTGTTTCTGCCTTTTCCCCACAATGTATCTGTTCCAGATTCTGCGTCACCAGATGAAACCGACCGGTCCTGTTCCGAGTCCTCGTCTGTTTCTGGTTCAGTATCCTCTAAACTGTTCGATTCCTCTACACGGGAGGGAGTCGACTTTTCCGAAGCTTTTTCAGTAGCACTGGTAGTAGTTTCTTCTATCTCGTGCTCGCTGCTAATCCCTGGTACCTTCTCCTCACTTTTCGGTTGTTTTGTTCTTGATACCAGGCGAAAACGGCGCGCAGGTGTAAGATGTGCGCGCTTCCAGAAACGAAAAATTGCCAGATTGAAGTAACCAATGATTAAAGTAGACCCCAGCATCAGAATGCTGGACATGGTATTTGGATACGTAGCACCGCGTTTTTCACTAAATGTACAGACGTGTACTGTCACTTTGTAGTAGTACTCCCCCACGCCGAACAAGGGGGGTCCAGCGATCATCGCTGCCAGGACCCAGAGAAGAAAGCAGCAGCAGATGGTTCTTCTCTTGGTGAAGACGCGGGAATAGAGATGGTGGTGACAGACGTGCAGGTAGCGGTTCATGGAGATGAACGTCAGTGACAGCATGGCCACCTTCAAATTAAAAAGCAAACAATTTTACTGTAAGTTGGACAATGTACATCATATGATATGTAATGTGATTTTCTTTTGAGGTTGAAACAGAAATGAAACGACATGAAATGGAATGATCCTTCATTTTACAACGGTGGAAGTTTTTGGTCGGCAGACCAGTCTTACGACTTGCCGTTGTTAAATCCACAAAGTAGAAATACTATTTGGAAAAGACAACACATACTTTGACAACAACAAAACAAACAAGAGATCTAGAGAGAGAGACAGACAGACAGACAGACAGACACAGAGAGACAAAGACAGTAAGAGAGACCCAGAGAGAGAGAGAGAGAGAGAGACACACACACACACACACACACACACACACACACACACACACACACACACACACACACAGAGGGAGAGACAGAGAGGGGGAGGGGGTGTCTCCGTCGACAAATTATATGAAAGACAAAAGATCCTAGTACGTGTATGAGCTACTCAAAGTGTTATTAATTTACCACTTTCTATGAGAGATTTGCCCCAGGACAGGAAAATACAGAGCTTTCGTTAGCTGCGAGTTCAAAGAACACAGATATCACCAGACAGATCTGTATTATTAGTACATGTACTTACAACTGCAGAAAAGCAAATGAGGAATCCATTGGCAACACAGTGAGCCTTGTTCACCACTGGATGGTATCCCAATATCAAGTCAAGGACAAAGAAGGACAGCCAGTATCCCATGGACAGTAAGTCTGCCAGAGCCAGGTAGCAAAAAACATGTAGTGAAAACTGCGCATGCCCAGTGAGCGACTTGTGAACAGCACCGTGAGCAGCATACAGCTTCCTACAGTCCCGCTTATAATTTCAACACTGCCAATCGCGATGAAGAAAGCGCGGGCAACAGGCCCAATCTCAACTCCGACAAAAGGATCGTTGAAGGTCACGTTGGTAGCATTGTAAGTGCTACGTTTCTCGATGATTCTTTGATTTCAGCCATCTCACGGTCGGCACTCCCCCAGTTCATTCAAGGCTATAAGCAAACATCTGCCACACAACACAATGCCACACTTCAGGTCATATGCACATGTCCTCTTGCTGTGGTTCCTTTAAAGACAAAGTTGTTCTGTAGTATCGATTGTGATTCATACGAATAGATCCACGACCCTTGCAACATTGTGTCAGATTGCAAGCCCTGTTACAAGTCGATGTCTCTTGCTGTGGTTTCCTTAAAGGGTAAAGTTCTGCTTCTGTAGTATCAACCATCGATTGTGATTCACACGAGCCGACCCACGATCCTTGTAACATGGTTTCAGCTTGCTAGCCCTGTTAGAAGTCGATGTCTCTTGCTGTGGTTTCCTTCATTTAAAGGCAAAGTTCTTCTTCTGTAGTATCAACCATTGATTGTTATTCACACCAATAGACCTACGACCCTTGTAAAGACTGTTTCAGATTGCTAGCGCTGTCAGAAGTCGATGTCTCCTGCTGTGTTTCCTTAAAAGGGTACAGTTCTGCTTCTGTAGTATCAACCATCGATTGTGATTCACACGTATAGACCCACGATCCTTGTTAACATTGTTTGAGAATGCTAACGATGTTAGAAGCCTGTATCTCTTGCTGTGGTTTCCTTAAAGGTAAAGTTCTTCTTCTTTAGTATCATGCAGCCATCGATTGTGATTCACACGTATAGACCCACGACCCTTGTAAACATTGTGTCAGACTGCTAGCGCTGTTACAAGTAGATGTCGCTCGCTGTGGTTTCCTTTACAGGCAAAGTTCTTCTTATGTAGTATCAGCCGTCGCTTGTGATTCACACGTATAGACCCACGAACCTTGTAAACACTGTTTCAGATTGCTAGCGCTGTTAGAAGTCAGGCCGTCACCATTCCCAAAGAGACGCATACTCATAGCGATAGTATGACTAGCAAAATGTTCAACTTCAGTTGCCTGCGAGGAAGGATGCGTATTGACGTCACAAAGTCCTGTTAGCGGCTGTTAGGAAACGATAGATATTTCGTTCGAACTACGCCGTATCCCACTCCTTTTTCTCCTTAAATCAAGCAACTAAGGACGATCGTTCGGACACGGATTGCGAAACCCACCCACCCGCTCTTCCTATGATCGCGGGGGGTGTAGACAAACTGGACGCGAGAGTGACCGGTGCTCTTCCCCTTCAAACACTATGACCATGGTTGCTTTCTCGTAGAATCATCAGCATGCATACGTCTCTGCGATGTGGTAGTGCGTTAGTCAAAGTCGTTTTCTGTTTGATAAACGGCTTCTTTCTTAGTTTCATTCCGACAAACCAAATTTCCGTTGGAAACGCTCGGTGCGACTCAATTAAATTGAGTATTTTGAAAACGGAAACACTCGGCGCTTCTGCTTAAACATACTCTCTCTTACCGGCGCTACTATATGGAGCGGTCTTTGTTGCTTGCGCAACTTTAAGCCCTAACTAACTATTTGGAGCGGAGTAGCACCAGATACACTCGCGTCCATTATGATTACACCCCGTGATGATGGTGCTAAACACAGTGCGGTTGACATAGCTTGTTAGCGCGATGAGTGTCCGGTCACGTGAACATGCTTTGTAAACGCGCGCCCTCACTGGGCACAGTCTGTGACGCAAACTTCCTTCCAGCTCAGCTGTCAGGGAAAGCCACTCCGGAATTAAGCCACTTCCCGACTGACTTGTCGGCTGCATAGAGTTAGAACTGATTCGTCTAGTGATCATAATCTGACTGGTTACCGGATGAACTTCATATTTCCGAGAGAAAAAAAAGGGAGTTGCAAATTTGGGATTGGGAGCGTGGATGATGACTGGACTTGTATAGTTTAAAAGGCCCAGCCACAAGAGTAAGTAAGATCCTATTTAACTCAATTCCTACCAAGTACGTTTTGGGCTGTGCACCATGGCCTCACTCATAAAAGCAAAATCACAATTAATTGAAGTCTGCATGGATGTAAATTTCGCTTAGACTTAGTGGGAGTGTAGCACTTTGAATATACTCGTGTTTGCCACAATAACAGCCGACAAGGAACTGTAAAGCTTGCCTGATTTTCACATGCAGAGCCAAACTAGAAAAAAAAGCCAAAAACTTGGGATACTCGATCGTTCCCGATACACAAGCCAGGTATCAAGGAGATTGGAAGGGAAGAGGGGGGGGGGGGGGATTTTGGTCACCGGTAACCAGACTTTTCAATTCCGATTAATGCTATCAGCATACATTAATCACAAATCCGAGAGAAGAGGTTTCATAAGGTTCTGCGTCTTCAAACAAAAACAAGGCAAAACGCTATGGGTGAGGAGGGATCGCAGAACTGCAAGAGCGTTCTACTGTCAATACATTGCTGGAGTCGTGAGTTCGAGTCCTGGGTGGTAGTCCAAAAATTGAGGCGACATTTTCCCTAGTTACCCCGTCTTTGACATCATGCTTATGCGACACACATGTCGTTAAACGCCCTGGCAGCGATCGCGACCCTCAAGCATCGTCCTGATGATCTAGTACCCTCTAGTAATGAAACCCGCCGGGAAACGAATGTGAAGAAGAGACACGTTCCTGAAGATCGATCCGCTGTTGAGCTAGTGGCTTGTTCCTTAGCTTTAAATAATTTAAGCTATTAATGAGCATTAGAATTACCATGAGACTTGATCTATGCCACAAATGGTACAACAGCAGAAAGGAAATTCATCAGGTACCAGTTAGTACAATGATATTCAGTGTATACAAAGTAATTGTCTTGATTTAGGCGTGCGTTCTCCATGCAGCAGCCTATTTACAACATTTCTTGAGTGTACAACTTCATAATCCCACAACAAAGCTTTGCAACTGTCATGACTGCCATGTGGAGATTCTACCAGCACTTCCCCAAAATGCGTGTAACCAACTTGACGTAACCTCGCCTGAAGGACCGATTCATGACGCCGTACACGATCCAGTTGACGGCATTGTTGGAAAACAACAGAAGTACACCTGTAATATCGACTTCGGAGGAAATTTTCTGGTGGGATTCGAACACCCTTAAGACAGCAAAAGGGGTGAAGGAGATGAGTGAGAGAAGGAAGACAACAAAAAGAGAACGAACAAAAGCCTGGTCTCTGGCTTCTTGTTTCCTGCGTCGTCGATTGAGCTGCTTCATATGAGAACTGGTTTTCTTGATGCCAGACATTTCGTTAGAAGGCTTGATGGTTTGTAAGGAATGTGTGGAATGTTCGGGAGGAATCTCGCTAATACAATCGTCCCGCAGTCGTTCTTCTTGACGATGTTTGTTTCGATTTTCTCCACCCTCTTCGTCGCCCCGTGCTTCAGTATCTTGATTTGAGACGTTCGAGTTTTCTGTCGCTTCTTGAGGAGCGTAAGTCGATAATTCCGTTTCTTTCCTACAGGTGGTTTCTTCCGTGTCTAAGTCGTTGCTTCCCTCAAGCTCCATAATCTGTAACGTGTGCCCTTGAACCGAACCTCCGAAACGCAGGCACCCACAACTCCAGCGGTGAGACCTTTGTGCTGAAGCCAGGAAATCAGGTTTAAGTTTAAGCCTCGAGCGTTTCCAGAAGAGGAAAATCGCCAAATTGAAATAGCCGATGAGTAAACTCGATCCCAGGGTCACAATGGTGGATATGGTATTTGAGTACATGGCACCGCGTTTTTCACTAAATGTACAGACGTGTACTGTCACTTTGTAGTAGTACTCCCCCACGCCGAACAAGGGGGGTCCAGCCATTACCGCTGAAAGGATCCAGAGAACGAGGCAGCAGACAATGGTTCTTCTCTTGGTGAAGACGCGGGAGTACAGGTGGCTTTGACAGACGTGGAGGTAGCGGTTCATGGAGATGAACGTCAATGAAAGCACACTTACCTTCGGACAAAAACAAAACAAAACTGTAAACAGTCTGTTGTACATCATGGGGTTTAGTTTATACTTTATCTTAGTAGGATATAAAGTCAACACGGAAGTACATCATTATTCAGCCGTCCACAAGTCTTGGTCACATCTCTTCCCAAGCACTGTGCTTGAGTTATCTATTGCAAAGGACTTAGCCAAGCAGCACGTGCAGGGCACAGAGATGCGGCCACCGGTAGATATGCCATGCAAAAACTGGATGGCCCAATTTAGACAGGGTGGGTGGGTGGATGTTTGGGAGTCAATTTAGACAGACTAAATGTGACCCGTTCTCGCAAAGGGGACTGTAAGTCGCGCTAGGCCGAACGCCGCTACAGGCGAAAAGAGTGCCGGGGGTCAGTATGGCCGCCTTGTGAGTAGCCAACTTCAACTGCTGATATCTCTGTCAATTTTAGTAATACAGCTTTCATTCTTGCATTGAATTAAACTGCATAACCAGTAGATTGCAGTGAGGTACATACCTCAAAATAGATATTTTTCGACTTATAGTCCCTTTTGTGAGAACGGGTCACAAATATTGAACTTCACTTGCTTCTTTCTTGAAGAATGAAAATGAATTTTGAAACAATAGAATATATGTGAAATGGCTGCGTTGTCTTCGTCATGGGGGCTACCGTAGCGCTATGAGTTGCTTTCATGCGAGATTAAGCGCTAAACAATTACTATTCATTATAATTATTATTATTATTGTTATTGTTATTATTATTATTACCGTCTGTATTATAAATAGTGTAGAGAACTATCTGCCATATTAAGTTCTCTGAGGTCAGAAGCGTAGCTTTTTTTCAAACACTAAATGCGGCTAATATTCTGCTTGGAGTTTGTCTTTTCGTGGCTGATATTGTGCCATCACACTTAAAAGAGATAGCTGTGTGATGTTTACTCCCAGCCCCCTTTCAATCAAGATCTTAAACAGGCGGAAAGAGAAATATTTGCGTTTTTCTGAGCCTTGGCAAAGCACGTAATGATCGTGACCGCAGTCAAAAACAGAACCAGGCTGTTTGGAATCAGAGTTACAAAGGATTATAGCCTTCGTCCGAGTTAGGAATTTGCCTAACTGGATTAGATGTTTGTTTTTATCGCATTTTATTCAGTACTTATATACTTACAGCAGTAGACATGCAAATGAGGAATCCATTGGCAACACAGTGGGCATTGTTTACCACTGGATGGTATCCCAATATCAAGTCAAGGACAAAGAAGGACATCCAGTATCCCATGGACAGGAGGTCGGCCAGAGCCAGGTTGGCAATGAACAGGTAGTGAAAACTGCGCATCCCCAGTGAACAACTTGTTAGCAGTACTGTGAGCAGCAGACAGCTTCCTACAGTTCCGCTGAGAACTTCGACACAGCCAATAGCGATGAAGAAAGCACGGGTCACAGGACCGATCTCAACACCCACAAAAGGGTCAACGGCGGTCTTATTCGTAGTAATTGTGATGCTGCAGTTTTCTAGTGCGTAAAGTTCTGTTTCATTCACGACAGCCATCTTTTGTCGTACGAACGAATTACGCCTGTGCAGGATTATTAGATAGGTAGCCCCTAACGTTGTCACAAAACAGAGTAACGAGAAGCCAGGACTAGAATATTCGTTTTTGTGGCAATCTTTTGTTTACAAGGAAAGATATGTTCTGGTAAGTGCTAACAAAACAAGGACGTTTTGTCAGATTTCCGTATTAGTTTTTTTTCTTTTCAGAAACCCGCAGCAGTAGCTGACCCGAGGATTGGCTCTGAACAATCAGAAACCAAGCCGGGGACTATAGTTTCTGTGGCAATCTATTCTTTACAGGGAAGACTGTGTTCTGGCAAGTGTAAACAGATATAAGATTTCCGGTTTTCAGAAATAAAGGCAGTACTTGGCGCAACGGGCCCAAGGGCACAGTATGCTGCCGTTTCACTTTTCCGCGTATTAGTTTCACATTGTACGTATGAAAGTGTATGCAAACACTGCAATACCGTTGATTTACGTCAGATCAGGCGTGTGCGCATACAGGGTTAGTTTGTCCGGTAAAGGCCTACAAGCAAACACGACGAATGATGTCATTGTTTCTATCTTTATAACAAATAACACCAACCCGCTTTCTGTGGCAACGTCAGTAGCTTTTTGACTTAGTCAGGCAATAACTGAGAAGTTCCTAGTGTATGGAAAGAGATGGCTGGGATCAACGAATCATCGACAAACGTCACCAACAACAGCGTTAATATGACAATGAACGTTTCTTTTATTGGTGAAGAAATTGGCCCTGTTGCTCGTGCTTTCTTCATTGGTGTAGGCAGTGTTGAAGTTACCAGCGGAACTGTGGTAAGTTGTCTGTTGCTCTTGGTCTTGCTCACGGGCCGCTCACTGGGCATGCGCAGTTTACACTACAAGTTTATTGCCAACCTCGCCCTGGCTGACCTCCTGTCTACGGGGTACTGGATGTCCTTCTTTGTCCTTGACCTTATTTTAGGATACCATCCAGTAGTGAACAAGGTTCACTGTGTAGTCAACGGATTCCTCATTTCTTTGTGTACAATAGTAAGTATGAGTACTCTATACATTAAAAACACGAAACAATAACAACAAAACCAGTAATCTAAACACTTGCATACTCATTAATTGGGGGGGGGGGTGGGCTTCCTCCGTTTGCTATTTATTTCGACAATTCTCTCTCTCTCTCTCTCTCTCTCTCTCTTGCTGGCCAGTCTTAGAACATTGATTAAGGGGGGGGGGGGGCGTGTCTGAACATTGATTTTTTTTCATTCCGCTATTGTTCCAGACTTCAAAAGGAAAGTATGCAATATGTACGTATATCTAATACATTACGCATAATTTTTTTTTTAAATCGGAATAAAGTAGCTCTCTTTTTTGCCTAAAGGTCAGTATCCTGTCACTGGTCAGTATCTCCTTGAACCGCTACCTCCACGTCTGTCATAACCGTCTCTATTCCCGCATCTTTACCAAGAGGAGAACCATTGTCTGGTGCTTTCTTCTCTGGGTCCTTGCGGCGGCAATCGCCGGGCCTCCTTTGTTCGGAGTGGGGCTCTACTACTATAAAGTTCAAATCCATGGATGCACATTCAATGCAGCCACGTATCCAAAATCCATGGCCATCATTATCATGTTGGGTCAGCTCTGATGATCGGCTACTTTAATATTGCAATATTTCGCTTCTGGAAACGCGCCCATCTTAAACCCAAACACCGCTTTTTCGTCGTCTCAAAGAGATCGCGTTGGAAGTGTGGATGTCTGACGTTTGTTCGGCATACAGATCATGGGCACGTGTCGGACACACGGAACATCGAGAAAAGCAGAGAAACAGAGACTGAAGAAACTACGACTACAAGCGTGAAAGAGTCGGAAAACACGGCTCTTAGTGCTGTAGAACCATCACGGGTTTCGAGCATTTCAAAGGAAGACAGTGAACCAGAAGCAGATGCTGGGTCGGACGAACTTCAGAATATCTCTAAAGAAGATATTGGATTGAGGACAGACGACTTGTCGGGAAAATACGAGCAGTGTCCAGAAGAACAGCTCGTAGACAACCTTGTTCTTGAGAGCTCTGTGGGCATACGTTCCACGTCCGCGTTAAAAATGTGTAACGAATCGAGTCCGTTGGAAAGATCGTTTCGCATTGCAAGGGTTGGCTCCCACATGAAACAGTTCAGCCGACGCCGCCGCAAACTAGAGGCCAGGGACAAAGCATTCGTTCGCTCTCTGTTCGTCGTCTTTCTGCTGACGATGGTCACCCTGCTTCCTTCCGGGATTTCAAGGATGGTAGAGACTTACCACAAACTTTCTGTCGAAGTGACTATATCCGTGACTCTGATTCACTTCTCCAATAACGCTGTCAACTGGATCGTGTACGGCGTCATGAACCGCTCTTTCAGGCGAGGTTACATCACGCTGGTGAGACGAGTGACGGGCACGTGCTGCCGGGAGCCCTGCGAGACAACGTCATGACCGCGTCGCTGGATGCAAGGGAGCACAAGAGTAGAGAAGATCGACAGATCAATAAGATCTGCAGGTCAATAAGGACAAAAACAGAGGGGAGGAAATAGAAAGAAAACAGTGGTTTGTGTGTGTGTGTGTGTGTGTGTGTGTGTGTGTGTGTGTGTGTGTGTGTGTGTGTGTGTGTGTGTGTGTGTGTTTGAGAGAGAGAGAGAGAGAGAGACAACGTGTATCAAATAGTGTGTACATGTTTTTAGGAACGTTTAGAAGTCGCCTGGTGTAGTATCATTTTGTTTGATTTATATTAAATATTATTTCATTAACACGAGAAAGCAGAGAGAAAGAGACGGAATCTGCATCTGCAAATGAAAAGTAGTCCTAAAACACGAGTCTCTGCCGTGTAAAATCGTCGGGGATTCGAGCATCTCAAAGGAAGGCAGATGTATAGTTCTTTCATAAACTCGCAGCTTAGCTTTGGATTAGCAAATAATGGACTATGGTGCCGTGTTAACGCGTCCGTCAAGTAACATTCTGTTTTATACAATCTTAGATAAACCTTGGGGAAAAAATAGGCATTTCTATGAAATCAGAAACAATGAACAGTTGTATTTTACATGTCAGTTGAAGTGAGGAAAGCATTACTTTTAAACAGTTGATCTGGAGAACTAAAAATCACGTTGACACATGTGCTTGTGTCCCTTCCCCTGTCAAACAATTGCTTCAAGTGCCGAGAATAATTATAGCTGTGTGTCATCCACTTTGAACAAACTGCCTGCCCTTGGCCCGTTTCCCCTTCCGCTCCCGATATGCCAGTCTTCCTGTTTCAAGTAGACGTGGTTATTCTATCTTATCAAACAAACAGTCAACAACAAACAACCGCCCTCTAAGTACAGCCACCGATTTTGTTGCGATGTGAGAACTCTAAATTAGCTGTTATGGCGAAACAAACAGATACACAGACAGACACTAGTCATTTCTATTTCTAGATTCTTAGAAAACCCTCCACTCCTGTCTGTCTGCGTCTATTATTCATATGATCAGATATTTTGTTTGCTCCAAGATATTTATACTGTATAATATTACATATATCAGATAGTTCCAACGAAACGGACGAAAATTAGCAGCCATAGGCACTGCATGTGTAAATGATACAAAGTACACTACTGTCATAAGTAGTTCCTCTTATCTTCGATGGCATCAGTGTACATGCGTTTTCCTGTCAGTCACAACAGGGAAACTGAAATGCACGCCAAGTTTTAACCCATGAGACCCCAATTTGTTTTCGCACGAAATTCCTGGAATAGTTTGGTTTTAGTCTGAAATGAACATATCTAACAGTAATTTTGGACGTTTTTGTTCAAAAGTCGACTTTCCCCCCCACGAAATTCCTGGGATAGTTTGCTTTTAGTCTGAAATGAACATATCTAACAGTAATTTTAGACGTTTTTGTTCAAAAGTTGACTTTCGGTGGAAAATTTGCTGATCCCATATATGGGATCGTGGGTGCAAGAGGGTAGACGGTTTTTTTGTTGTTGTTTTTTTTTTGTATATTAAATGAGAATCAGCATGCCTTACTTGACTATTTATGATGTGGTAAAAAAAAAACCCTACCCTCTCGCTACCACGTTCCCATATATGGAATCAAACTTCTAGCACCTGTCAGACAAAAACAAACAAACAAACAAACAAACAAACAAACAAACCCAACAACAACAGTATACCAAAACTGAGAGACACAATTTTATATGATATACTAGCCTTTCTTTTTCATTATTATAGTACATCACAAAAGTGAAAAGGGAACATGTTGTTTGCTTACCTTCTTGGTGTTTCCATGGCTGAAGCTATAAAAACACGTAGT
>JACVVK020000146.1:1080000-1085000 GCA_018292915.2 Batillaria attramentaria
AGGACTGGAGTTAAAACCCAAAGAATAAAGGACTCGGCACTGAAAAGTCCGCCAATTTTTGTAAAATTTCCCACGACTGAGCGGGTTCGACGCGGTCCCGCTTCCGCTGTTGTCAACACTGCGGCACCGGGGGTACCTCCAGGGACACGTGCATAGTTTCGGTTTTGTAAATCGTTAGTGAATCTGTGGAATACCATGATGAATACTTGTTAGCAAGCCTTGACTAGGCCTCAGTATGTGATCGTGACCAAATGATAGGGACATGCTCACTTTTGTTTTAGGGGTGCCGCCCCTGAAAACACCTTTGCAACAAGAACACGCTGTACAATCTAATAGCTATCCCAAATGCATCCTCCCCTACGGGAAGGCAATACACAGATCCCACCCCTTGATGAAAACCCCCCGTCGGCTTTTAGCGCCTAATTCAAGAGTTCATCGTCATTGCCCTAGCCGTCTGGTGCTCAGCCTCTTGTACCGGAAAGCCTGGTGGCTAAGATTTAATGTGTACACGATTTGTGACTTGAAACTCATTTGACTGAAACACGACTGTTTCTGTGACCTTGGGCAATAATATTATTACAAACTGAAAGTACTGACGCAGTGGATTAAGTCGGACAACACAGACTAGTCACAGCCGTGAGGTGGTCAAACCGCTGAAATTGGCAGAAGCAACTTCCGTGAAACGTCACTGACTGCCCTAGTTCGGGTAAACCCATGAGTGATCGGGGAAGTCCCATCCTCGATGACAGGAGAGGGGCGCCGTGTCTGTGACTGCCCAAGCCGTTCTCTCAGGTGATTGTTCAAGCGCTCCAGTTTAGTTTCCTAGTGACATTGAAAGCAGCACCAAGTCTGAGCGACAGCATAGGACGAACACTGACTCTCCAATATTTTGTGATGCTCATATTCATATAATAGGGAATCATGCAAACTTCCACGTCACCCACGCACCCCTACGTCGGACATCATGTGAACGATGTTGCGCGTGTTACTTTTAGCTTCATCGGTAGTGTGGAGATTATTAGTGGTGTGGTAGGTAACTATTTGCTTCTATCCGCCTTATACAGAGGCCACGCATCAGGCAAGAGTAGTTTTCACAATCTGTTCATAGCTAACTTGGCAATAGCTGACATTTTGTCTCTGGGCTACTGCCTGAACCTTCTTGTCTTCGACCTGATCGTCAAAACCCACCCCGTACTGAACGATGCCAATTGTGTTGCAAATGGAGTTATTCTCTGTGTCTGCTTGGCGGTGAGCATATTTTTGGTCTTTTTACAAAATCAAAATCTTGTTCAAGATTTAAACCATTTTAGATCTAGCTTTTTTTTTCTGGGTCCACTTGTTGGTACTACAATAATATATTTACTGTAGCTGTCTAGGCTGCGGTATGCAAATAATAATTATGATTGTTATTGACACGTACAAAAAAGTGGTAGATTCTTAGAATACACTTTGTAGCAGCACTGTCAAGGAAATGATTTCTTTTGTCTGGACCTTATCTCCGATTTCCAGTTTGTTCTCCTTCTAAGTGGACAACCGATTTCAAGCTGTAAATGAAATACCAGCTGTATTGGCAATTATTGTTCCGCCCTTCAGGTATCCGTACTGTCTTTGATGAGCATCTCCTTCAGCCGTTACCTGCATGTCTGTTACGCCCGCCTGTACTCCCGAATCTTCTCCCTCCACCGGACCATCGCCTGGTGTCTTGGACTCTGGATCTTCGCGCTCATACTCGCACTCACTGGGATTGAAAGCTTCGGATACAAGCGAGAATTTCGCTCTTGTTCTTGGGGCAAAGACAATACCAGTTTATTTCCTGAAGCAGTGGTGGTTTTCTGCGTAGTACCCACATGCTTCATCGGATACTGCAACCTGGCAGTGTTCTGGTGCTGGAGGGACAAGGGTCTCAGCGTGAAGAAGTGTCTTCGGGCTCATCATGAGAACAAAGACTCAGAAGAGAGAAGCGAGGGGACCCGGGAGGAAGACGTTCCTTTTCAGCATCGTCCTGGCCACGCTGAAGAGTTGCCAAAGGAAGAGAGAGAGGCACCTGAAACGTTAAATGATGAAGGCGTTTTGGACACCGGAGAAAATATGAATGCAACAAATAAGGAAAATGTTACTGTCAATAGACACCTTCATCGTGCGGACACACTAGATTGTGTGGTTCAGGAGGACTGTAGTGTACGTCCACCTTCAGCAGATCGAGACATCGCCCATCAGGACAGCCCACAAGGACCCCGAGAACCAGCTGCGGGACACACCACTTCTAAAACTGCGCTTTTTGAGCATACTCGTGTGCTTTCAGAGCGCCTTGAGAGAGAGCACGCCAAGGAGAAAGCCTTCCAGATGTGTCTTTGCGTTATTGTTTCATTGCTGATAATATCCTATTTTCCGTTCGCCATCTTCACTGTTGTTGATAACATCACCGGACCGCTTCCTCCTGAGGTGGCCATCTCTTTTGAACTCTTGCTGTTTTTCAACAGCTCCGTCAATTGGATCGTGTACGGCGTCATGAACCGATCTTTCAGGCGAGGTTACTTCAAACACATCAGGCGTATCATCGGCACGTGCTGCAGGTGGTCCTGCCGGGCGCGTTTGGCAAGGGACATGAATGCTTCCATGGACAGCCGTGCAGTGGAATCCAGCCCATAGGTATCCCAGAACAATAGCCGGAACCGAAGTGTCCGAATTAATTGGTGTAAGTGCATGGTGGCCGTATTCCACATCGAACCTCGGACTAGTAACGACACTCTTACTATACTCAATTTTATCATCCATAGCGGCCTCTTTTTCTTTGATCTTTGATCCTGTGGAATAAGTGTCCGTATTGTACTAGTACTTGAGAGAGCACGACATCACATGACAATCAGGAATGGTTCCCTGCAAAAAGGTTCTTTTTTTCAGACAGAAAGAACAGAGATACAGCCTTTTTGGCCAAAAAAACAACAAAAACCCATCGTCATCGATGAGCAAGTACATGTATTACTACTCTTCGGGGAGAACTCGTTCCCTATGTCAACACCATCGACGACGAAACATTTTGACTCGGCATATCGGTGTTTCCGACTTTATAAGCTCGTTGTTCAAGTACAAAACAACAGTATCCTGTACCTAGCAAGCACTCCTTACTCAAATTTCGGACAGTTTTAACCAACACTTATCAAAAGTCGTTCTCAAAAAGTTCAGTCGAAGCTGGCGTCTCACCAACATGTATGCTGTTTACTGATTTGGCGACCGTGGCAAGCCGGACACAAATCCCGCTGCTCAAGTTCGAGACGGCAGCAGACTTGACCTAAAAAAAACGCTGCGCTCTCAAATCAAAAGCAATTTCAACGCTAGGGAACCCAAAACCTGTGACATAAAGGTGAAGAATCGACTGAGTCGGTCGTCTGCTATCGGCGCAGAGAATGGCAGCGGATTCGTGGTCTAGATAGATCTCCGATTGAACAGAAGCTTCTTGAATCGTTTGAATCATGCATGTATAAAATGTAGCTGCTGGGGGAAGGACACTTTAATCGGTGTACATGTACTACAAATATTAGAATAAACACTCACAAAGCTTCATATTTCCGCGAAGAATCGCGACAGGAAGACTCCCGCTCGAAAAGACCCTAATCGTGCAACAGACTGATCTGTGCTTGATCGGTTTCGCATTCATCTCGCAAATTTACATTTCCTTGAAAGCGTTAGCATGTTTGTTTGTGTCTTTAGTGGAAGTTTAAAACTTGTGTTTTTGTTTGGATTTGAGTTCATGAGTGAATTGACACCGTCTTGCCAGCATAGAAAGGCGCACTTTATTCTGTCGGCGTCGTGCTCTGCCGACGTACAAACTCGTTCGTCTGCTATGTGCAGCCGCTGTCGACTGTCAGTTTTTACTAGGATAAACGTTCAAAATATACCATAAATTGGACCAAAAAGGATGATAAAGCATTTACACCCCATCAAGCTGTGGTATACCGACTCGTATTTTGATCCAAGACGCAATCAACCCTTCGCTAAAGCTCAGGGTTGATTTGCGTCTTGGATCAAAATACTCGTCGGTATCCCACAGCTTGATGGCGAATAACTGCTAAATCTTCCTGTTGTAATTTCTCATACAAACCACTACTCTCTGATAGTTGTCTGTCGCTTCTAAACAATAAAGGCCATCCTCCCTGTTCACATCAGTCGTTTATTTTCCTGTTACCAACCTTCATCTGCTACATAATTGCTCCTCGATATCCGGATGGTCCGTCAACAATTCTGCAAGTGAATTTTGAATCGATTGGACGAGGGGCACTGCCCTCAAAGCGCTCGCGCGGGGGAGGATTGGTTTTTGTTGGGGGTCAGTTTAACGTCCTCTTCCACTACGTCTGGGTGAGTAGAAGCAATGCCGCAATGACGAGAACTAGTAAATGTACATGACGTTTCAGCCTTATGATAGTTGTCCCTTCCCTCCCTCCACGCCCCCCGCCATCCTCCCCACTACAAACCTACAAGTTAGGGACGTCTCCAATCACTCGCCTCATGAGAAGTGAAGGAAGTGTGTGTGTGTGTGTGTGTGTGTGTGTGTGTGTGTGTGTGTGTGTGTGTGTGTGTGTGTGTGTGCTGAATTTTAATGTACTGGTATTATATTGCAATTTTGACGTTTTGAGCAGACATTGAATTTCCTCATGAGGGATGAATAAAGTACTCTTGTCTAATCTTACTCTTGTGGCGGGCACGTTAAACCCTAGCGTACCTACCTACATGCCTGCGCCTGTTTTTTAAATGATCAGATCATTTGATTCACTCTCTGGTATTTATAGCAGATAGTTCAGACGACGCGGACGAAAACCAGCAAACCACACACTACATGCATAAATCACACAAAGCACTGTCGTCCGAAGTTCCTCTTATCTTTGATAGCGTCAGTGTACAAGCGTTTTCCTGTCAGTCACAACAGGGAAACTAAAATGCACGTCAATTCTTAATTGTCGGTCTACAACAAGCCAGGGTTCTATATACGTAACCTACGCACGTAT
>JACVVK020000146.1:1090000-1142500 GCA_018292915.2 Batillaria attramentaria
GGGGGGGGGGGGGGGGGGGGAGATGATACTACAGATCATATGCTGTCTTAAATAGATAAGTCTTTAGTTTTGATTTAAACTGTGGGAGTGTCTGGGTGTTCCTAAGGGAGGGAGGCAGAGAATTCCATACCTGGGGGGCACAAAAACTGAAAGAGCGCTCACCGAAGGTTTTTAGATTGAACTTGGGAACCTTCAGGAGCTTTTCAGATGAGGAGCGGAGAGTACGAGAAGGTTCATACGTGGTAAGTTTGTCGGAAAGATACTGAGGAAGGGACTGCTCAAAGTGACGGAAGGACAGTGTTGCAATTTTGTACTTGATGCGGTACACAACGGGCAGCCAGTGCAATTCCCTTAACAGGGGTGTGACATGGTCGCGCTTGCGCTTCCGAAGGATAAGCCGCGCTGCACTGTTCTGAACGCGTTGGAGCCGATTGATCTGGTCAGCGGGTAAACCAGCGAGAGCCGAGTTGCAGAAGTCAAGCCGTGATGTAATGAAGGCATTGACTAGCATGGCGGTGGAATCAGCTGTTAGAAGTGGCCTGATAGAGGCAATCTGCCTGAGAGCAAAAAAGGCCGCGCGGCACACTGAACCAATATGGTCATCCATGGACAGTGTTTGGTCAATTCTGACGCCTAGATACTTGACAGAGCAGTTGAGAGTAACATATGAACCAGCGATCGACGTGGAGCCGACTCGAACCTGCGAAACTCGGGACGGAGTCCCAGTAACCATTACTTCTGTTTTGTCTGCGTTTAACACGAGCTTGTTGCTATTCATCCAGGCTAGAACGTCTGTGATGCATGCGTCAAGAGTCAACTGCAACGAACCAAAATTCGCAGGGGTGGCGGACAGAGACAACTCGGTGTCGTCAGCGTATTTGTGATACAAACACTGATGGTGAAGCAGAATATCAGACAGAGGCTGGGAATACAGGGTGAACAACACAGGGCCTAAGACCGACCCCTGGGGAACCCCGTATCTGAGAAGGCTGGGGGATGAAATGTTGCCGTCAACAACCACGGACTGGTACCGATCGCACAAGTATGACTCAAACCATTGGAGTACGGTGCCGCGAAGACCAAAAGTGATCTCGAGTCTTTTGAGCAGGATGGAGTGGTCAAGCGTGTCGAACGCGGCGCTCAGGTCCAGCAGGGCGACGAGGGAAACGAGCTTCTCGTCGGCCTTCATCAACAGATCCCCAAGGACGCTGAGCACTGCGGTCTCGACGCTGTGACCACTCCGATAGGCAGACTGGTTTTTCTCAAGCAAATCATTTTCAGACAGGTGCTTGTGGAGCTGTTTCAGCACAATTTTCTCTAAGAGTTTTGAAACAAATGGTAGGTTTGACACAGGCCGATAGTTCTTCAGTATATTGCAGTCTAAGCTCACTTTTTTCAAAAGCGGAAAGACTACTGCCTGCTTGAAGTTAGTGGGAACAGTACCTGAGATGAGAGATGTATTAATGATACTTGTAATCAGAGGAGCAAGTTCAGTGGTGCACTGCTTCACCAGGTCGGTGGGGATAGGGTCTAATATGCATGATTTTGCTGTGGACTGTACAATCAAATCACAGACTTCCTTTTCGGTAACGAGGGAGAAGTCAGAGAACAAGGGTCCATAATACGCTGCAAAAGAGGGGGGAGCGGACGAGCGAGAATCTAGATCAGCGCGCAAAGTACTAATCTTAGTCTGAAAGTAATCATTGAAACGCTGAGGCAATTCACTGTGTGGAGAGTCTGTAGGCAGGGGTTTAGTCTTAACTTTCCCCAAGAGATTACCAGTCGTGCGGAATAGCTGTCTGCTACAACTAGGGGCAGAGTCAATCTTGCTGGTGTAGTATTGTCTCTTGGCAGCTGTAACACATGATTTTGTGAAGTTTCTCTTTTGGATGTAAATCTCGCGAAACACAGTAAGTTTCTCCTTCCGCCAGCGGGGAAGCGAGGTCCAGATCACAAAGGCAAGATGCGCAACGGAATATAGAAATTTACAACACTACATTCACCTTCAATAGACGACTCCACCGGGCAAACCCCGCAGCCAAAGCCCCACCACTTTAACTCTGCCGTGTATTGGCAAAACGCTTGACGTCATGACGTCATTAGATGACAGGGATTGACGTGATGGTATTTTTCCTCAAATGACGTCATTGGACTTACTGCTTTCTTTCCGCGTTTTCATTTATATCGAACCACACGTCGTTCTCCCCTCTTTGTAATGTCTGACAAGAAAGTTCGCTCTCGTGTTGTGCTCATTATGCCGCGGCACGCGATCAGCTGTCGTCTATTGTTTCCGATTCCTATACCTGAATCAACCCCACAGCACATCCCTTCCCCCCCCCCCCCCCCAACCCCCCGCCGGGCGCGCCCCACTTCTGTCACACGTGTTTGAAGTCAAGGAACCCGAGTCGCAAAAGTAGAGTGTAAAATATTCTTTTGATTTGAGAAACCAGGAATAGTTTCGGTTCCTGTTAATGATCAGGGTGGATGAGTGTTTGGGGGCCGTCAGTATTTGACCCCAAAACGGAACAGCGGTGAAGGAGACTAAACTTGCGAAGACAGCTCCTGGGCTGTGACGGACGGTTCACCGCCGTCCACCCTCGCTGTCGACCCCGTCATGATGCTTGTCATGGATACGTTCAGGTCCTCGCCAAGAAGTCCGGGGCAGGTCCGTTTGCAGCACGTGCCCAGCACGCACTTCACGCGCTTAACGTAACCTCGCCTGAAGGAGCGGTTCATGACGCCGTACACGATCCAGTTGGCAGCGCAGTTGAAGAGGAGGAGCAGGCTGCTTGGGATGGCCACCTCTGGCAGTAGAGGTCCTATGCTGGCGTCCAGAGCCAGGACAACGGCGTAGGGAAGGAAGGACACGGCCATCAGGAGAAAGACAATGAAAAGGGACCTGAGGAACGCCTCCTCCCTGGCTCGCTCCTTTTGCACGCGCCGCCTGAGCCGCTTGAGGGCGCTGCTAGGGACCGAAGATGAAGTGGCTGAAAAGTCGTGGACGGATGCCTGAGGATGGTCTTGTGGTATCTCCTGTTCCTTGCGCTGTAGCTGCTCTAGCGAGCGACTCAACAAACCGCCTTCTTGGTTTACTCTGTTCTTGGTTCTCGGAACAGTCGTCGCTTTATAATCCGTCATTTCTTCGCTAACGTCTTCCTTCGCCTGCAGTGCTCCGTTTCCGCCCCTCCGGTATTTTCTGGTCTTTGGAGACATACTTCCGCAGTTACCGGATTCACTTTGTGTAAGTGTACTCTCCCGGTCGGCCTTTTTCTTGGTCTCAATAACAGACTTAACCCCACCAGTTCCCTTGGAAACTGTATCGTTGGTGGACTTGGGCTCCGCGTGTCTTGTTCGTGACTTAAGCATGACCCTCATCCAGATCGAGCCACCTTTCCTGCGGCGTTTGATCAGCGGGAACCGACTTTTCACATCCAGACTTGCCTTCTTCCAGTACCGGAAAATAGCAAAGTTCCAGTACCCGACCAAACACATGGGCACAATGCAGAAAGTCATGACAATGACTTTGGGGTACGGGTGCCCGTCGTACCTGCTGTATGAGCAGAAGTGGAATACCTTGTTGTAGTTGTAAGAACCAAAACCAAACAGAGGAGGCACCGCGAACAAAGCTCCCAGGACCCAGGACATGAGGGTGTAGAAGATGATGCGGTGGAGGGTGAAGAACCGGGCGTACAGCTGGTTGTGGCACACGTGGAGGTAGCGATTTAGGGAGATGCTCATCAAGGAGAGTACAGACACCTAGAATTATAATAATAATAATGATAATAATGAGTATTGTATAGGCGCCTTACCCAATTTCATGAATCGGCTCAAAGCGCCGCGAACTCAACCCAACACGCACGCTCACGTGAATCACACACATTCTCTCGCACACTGGACATAAACACATTACAATCACGTGGTGCGAAGGGTCAGCTCAGCTATTTAAGTTTTGGAATTTAGAATTGCATTTATTTTTTCAAATTTGGTGGATTGAACATTTCCAAAGCAGAGCAGAGGGGGAGGAAGCCGGAGTACCCGGAGAGAACCCCGACGATCGGCCGGAATGATCGGTGCCACATACGAGAAGAAAATTCGTTGCCCCGAGTAGGACTCGAACCCCTGACCTCTCGCACTGGTGACAAGTCTCTTAACCACTAGACCACCGACCACTCACAAATGACGAAATCCTAATGTACCAACCGTATGATTTAATCAATCAATAAACTATATTTGTCCATACTGGATTTTTGCTACATGTATAAAGATAATTGTCTAGAAATATTTTTAAAATACAGTTAATAAGTACTTTTCTATTAAAAAAAAAACACTAAAACTAACTGCCTCAAAGGTGCCCTTAATTTTTTTTAAAGTTATGGTCAATAAGGGTTTTTTATCTTTCAAAAACTAATATATTACTGACTGTTGCTATCTGACAAACATTATTCTAACTACCATTAGCATTGTGTTTGCCAGAGAACACCACAGGTTACTTACGTTACAACGTGTTATGAAGTTTGGCACAGACGTAGTTTTACGCGAATGTTGGAGGAATCTTCCTTTACATCGCAGAAATATGAGCCTGTTGTCTGTGTCATCAATCATGCTAGGTGAACTACACTGTTTTTTAAGTTGGCTCGGAGAATGGATTGTACCCTCGCCGCAATAGAAGTGCGTGCCCTCGGTACTAGGAGGCGGCTGTAAACATCGCCCACGTCCTCGCCATGCTTCGTATATTATGCAATGATAACCATAGAAATATTTTGCAGCTAGTGACTTTAACCTAACCACGTATTCAATACAAAGTGTGACTGTCATCGACGATAGTCACTACACACTAATGCCAAAAGTACGCATGCGATACATAAGCGTTACTCACCGCTGTGCACGTGCAGATGATAAACGCGTTGAGCTTACAGTGGGCGTCGTTCACCACGGGGTGACACTTAAGAATCAGGTCAAGGACGAAGTAGGTCATCCAGTATCCCAGAGACAGAAGGTCAGCCAGGGCTAAGTTGGCGATGAACAGGTTGTGGAAACTGCGCACGGCCAGTGAGCGGCGAGTGAGCAGGACGGTGAGCAGCAGCCAGTTTCCAATCACCCCGCTCACCACTTCAAGACTGCTGACGACGATGAAGACCACACGTGCCGATTCGTGCATTTTTTCGCCTTTAAACAGCGGGCACTTTTCCTGGAGCTGGGCAGTGTCGTTTCCGGCCATCAGACGTTTTGTACAAGAAAAAAAAGCCCAAGCTGAAACTGATCAGGCACACATATGTGCCTGTAAACACCGACTTCTGATTCTAAGATTGATCATTTACAAAAAAAAAAATCATTTGGAAAGAATCAGGCAAACATATGTACATGTGAACTCCCATGTCTAGGTTTTAACTTCGTCGTAGATGATTCTGACTTCTGGTTCATTGACAATAATCAGCTGGAGATTATCAGGCACACATTTGTTCCTCGCCCTTATAGCAGTAGTAGTATATACGACTTTCTTTTCTATTGATTTTTCAGACGACTTCTTGTTGCAATATGGTTTCCAGTAAACCAGTTGGAGAGACTTCCGTACACATTTGCTCGTTTTCACTCTCAGATAGTCCTCCTGAGTTTTATCCAGACTGAGCGACCTTGTCGGTTCCAGATTCTACCAGTGTTTTGACTGCATTGCTTTTCAAGTCTCAGACAACAGCAGACACATTTGTCGTGGATGATTCCTAGCATAAGGGTCCAGCATAAGGCGGTGACTCACAAACAAAGCTGCTTGTTTTAAGATACGCGAACCCTTACACTTAAATTCATTTGAACACTGCGTGGATGTAGCACAACCTAGTTAGAAAGCAGTAATGGCATTATCTTCGTCCCTTTCTTCCGCAGTCAAGGCAGAGTTATTTCCGCGTCGTGAACGTTTCTGAAACGCCCTATTGCCAAGTGTTCACCAAAGTAGGCAATCAGTATCTTCCTTGATCGCTTTCATATTCATTTTTCAGTACCCAGTACCGACCAATTGTCTTATTCGCGTATCATACTGAAACTGACAAGAATAGGTTCTGTAATAACAATTAACCTTACTAAACAATAGCGTTATTTCCTTATGTTTGTAGGTGAACTGTTGTGTCGTCCTGTAAACTTTGTCGACCATAAAAGATCTGCTATTTAACCTAACTGTACAAACATTAAGCACATGGACTATTCAGAAACACATGATATCTCACAAAAACGAATTGAGCAATGAAGCAGCCTAAACGAAAGATCACATGCATTGTGAGGTAGCTGCACCAGGAAGAATACATGTAATTACATTGAAACGTCTTCGTGTCATTTGTAACCCAGCTTGACTGTACCTAGACACGAATATTCTGCAGTTCATCTCAAATACTTATCCTCAAAAATTAATTTGTGCAATTGAATTTATGCACAGTGGCATTTAGATTTTAAATCGATATCATATTCAGTCTGTACACATTATCGATCTTCCAACAAGGTCATTTACGTGGTGGAAAAGGACGTTAAACTCCTAAACACCCATCCCCACCCACACCACCCACACCCAACAAGGTCATTGTGTGCTGATCCCATTAAGATCCATAGTCTTTATACAAGCTACAAGCTACATATACCAGCTGCTATGTTGGGGGTCCTTATATAGGTTCAAGCAAGCGCAAAATGTATGTGTGTATTAGTGTGAAATGTACAAACCAAAGTCACAGTCAGCTGGAGTTTCTTAGACGGCTTCTCTTTACATCTGGGAAGATTGTTCTGGGCTTGTAAACGAGTAATCACAGTCAGTGATCGACCTTTGACCTGAAGCTGTGAAAGTGGTGGTCGTCTCTACGTCCTCCTCCAAAAATCTCGGACAGACACGCCGGCAGCACGTGCCCAGCACGCGTTTCACGTGCTTGGCGTAACCTCGCCTTATTGAGCGGTTCATGACGCCGTACACGATCCAGTTGACGGAGCAGTTAGAGAAGAGTAGCAGCGAAGTACTAATGGCGATCTCAGATGGAACTGAGATGTTGATAGAACCCAGAATGGTGAGGACAGCGTAAGGGGTGAAGGTGACGGCCATCAGAAGGAACACGACAAAGAGAGACCTCACGAAGGCTCTCTCCCTGGCTCGCTCTTTTCTCAGTCGACGACGGAGCCTTTTCATTATGGCCCTAGAGGTCGGTGACGTTTGATAGCGCATTTCACGTATCTCATCAACTTCAGGTTCGTCCTCTGGTGGGAAAGACTGTTCCCACAAACCTCTCTCTTGCATCCCGTCACTCAGCGTTTCTGGATAGGCATCTCGGTTTCCAGCTCTGTCCTGACCACCCAGCTCATCAGCTGCGCCTACAAAAGCCTGATCTACCTTGTCCCGAAGTTGATTTGTCTGCTTTCTGTCCCTTTTTCGAAGCCCAGATCCCCCGAAATTCAACAGGTCTCTGCGTCGTTTCTTTTCCTCCTCTACAAGCGGGTATCTGGTTCGCACACTCATTCGGGCTTTCTTCCAGTTTCGGAAAATGGCAAAGTTCCAGTAACCAACGAAGCACATAGGCACTAAGCAGATGGTCACAACGCAGATATTGATATACATGTGCTTACTTGCTGTGCTGACGGTGCACGTGTGAGAGAGTTTGTCGTAATGGTACGACCCGATTCCAAACAGTGGTGGTGTGGCAAAAGTTGCCGCCAGAAGCCAGGTGGAGATGCAGCAGAGTTTGATCCGTGTTCTGGTGAAAACGCGGGAGTACAGACTGGTATGACACACGTGTAGGAAGCGGTCGAGTGAGATTGTTACCAACGTCAGCACAGACACCTGAAGAAAGGGACAAGTTTGATTAGAGGGTGGGTGTTTGGGAGTTTAACGACCTTTTCCACCACATAAAGGTAATATCAAAGACGGGTCAGCGAGAAAAAGGCCAGCATAAATATTTGGCCCCAGCCGGGATTCGAACTCACGACCCGAGCATTGAAAGTCCAACGTTCTACCATTCGGCCACCCCGGCTCCCCAGTTTGGTTGGAGAATAGCTCAGAACCTAATCTGGTCAAAATATAGTTTCGCGTTTATCTATATTGCGCTTTGATATTAATCTGCTCTGTGCGTCGTTTGAAAATATCATTTAAAGGGGTGTGCGTTTTCGAAAGTTTTTGAGAACCAGCATAATATTGTCTGGAACAAACGACATGTAGAGACATTAATATTCTAGCAGTACAGCTACTCCTGTTCACTGCCAACGACTAACAACGGCAACACTATATCGTACTTATCCACGAAAAAACAAAAACAAAACAAACAAACAAAAAAGTGTGTGTGTGTGTGTGTGTGTGTGTGTGGTTACCGCTATGCATACGCTGACAAGGAACGCGTTGCCATCACAGTGAGCACTGTTCAGCACGGGATGGCGCCCAAGAATAAGGTCAAGGACGAAGAAGGTCATCCAGTATCCCTGCGACAGAAGGTCAGCCATAGCCAGGTTGGCTATGAACAGGTTGTGGAAAGAACGCATGCGCAGTGACCGACGTAGTAGCAGCACGGTGATTAGCAGACAATTTCCCGCCACTCCGCCAATCACCTCCAGGCTTCCGATGACGAGAAAGATTATACGTGCTACAGGGTCAATGTCCTCGCCTTTGAAAGGAAAACTTGTGTCACTGCCACTCACAGTCGTGAAGTCGTTTGACCGTATCGTTTCCAAGGTGGTGTTAAAGTGACTGATGTGTATCCCCGTGACGCTGTTCGTCGACATAGCGGTTATTTGTCCACTGATAACGTTTGACGTGATGGCGTTCACTGGAAACGTCCAAAGAGGAAGGCGGAGAAAATAAAACCAAAAACAGACCAAAGAACGTGTCACCTCCCCGGCGTTAAGTTGCTTTATTTTACAGACTCGGCAGCCACTCACAGGCAGTGTCCACCTCTTGGCTCGGCGGAGAGGAGGTGTCTTCTTAGCAGGAACTTTGCAGGAACACTTTCTGTCATTTCAGTGTACTTGTATATTAGTCATTACACAAACAAGGAAAGTGAGAGCCATAATATTCTTATAACACAAACGATTCAGGAAGCTTTGAGGGGCACGGTGTACTCATTCGTGAAAATGAAACATCTGACAGAAACTGAGACATCTACTTTTCCTCTGAAAAAAAAAAGAGAGCGGAAAAAAAAACCCCAAACTTCCGTGATACTTTCTCCGTCAGTCTGAAACTGCTCAGTAGTCGAGTGTTCAGTTCGTGGCTTTTGAAAAATCGACAATGAATACACGCTTGTTCTCTCATAAAGCCAAAGTAAAAACGGCCCAGATATCGAACTATTGGCAAAGTTCCTAAAGGGCGGGGCTGATAGTGGCCCATGCTATCCAGATTAGAACAGGTCGTAAGGCTACCCATGTATCTAGTGTTGGGAACGTGGCAGGTGGGGGGTGGGGGGGACATCATCGTTTAACCCACAGAGACAGACTGGGTCATTACAGTACGACGTATGACATCGATTATTATGCCAAATGTTAGTTTGAGGTCGTAGTAGTTCAGGTCAGAGAGGGGCAAGGGTTTCGTCTAAATTGTTCCTTCTATGAAGTACTCTTTGTGTTGAGTGAAAAAAGTCAAATGTCCACGGCTACTGTTCGTGTCATCAAAGTTCGTTTCATATGTGTCCTTCTTGTGTTCTCTTTTTAATTACACTTTAGCAGATTGTTCTGGGCTCGTAAATGATTGGTTAAGATCTGTGACCGATCTTGAAGCTGTAAAGATGGGTTTTTTTCTGGTCTTCCTCAAAAAGCTTTGGGCGGTGAAGACGGCAGCATGGACCCAGTACGCGTTTCACGTGCTTGACGTAACCTCGCCTGAAGGAGCGGTTCATGACGCCGTACACGATCCAATTGACGGAGCAGTTGGAGAACAGTAGCAACGTGCTTAGAATCACGATCTCAGCGGGAAGGTGCATGTCGGCAGAGCGAACAACAGTGAGGATGCTGAAAGGAGTGAATGTCACTGCCATAAGCAGAAAGACGACAAACACGGATCTTACAAAGGCTTTCTCTTTGGCTTGCTCTTTTCTAAGTTGACATCGAAGCTGTTTCATCACGACCCTAGACGAGGCTGACCCTTGACCCTGTAATTCACGTATCTCGTCAATTTCAGTCTCGTGGTCTCCTGGGGAAACCTGGTCCACTGAACACTGTGGTCGAGATCCATCTTGAATTCTGCCATAAGCTGCTTGTTGAGAGGCATCACGGTCAGCAGCAAATCCATATTCCCCCTGCAGTTGGAACTTCGACTGATTCTCTCTAAGTTCTTTAGCACCACTTCTGGAAACCCCATCCACCATTCCTTGAAGCTGATCTTCCTGTTTTCGAGCCTTCACCCTCTTTCTCATTTTCTGAAATCCAGATTGCCAGAACTTCAACAGGTTTTCTCTCCGTCTTTCCTCCTCTTCTACGAGTGGGTACCTAGTGCGCACGCTCATTCTGGCTCGCTTCCAGTGTCGAAAAATGGCGAAATTCCAGTAACCAACGAAACACATAGGCACAAGGCAGATGATGATCGTGGTGGCATTGATATACACGTGTTTGCTTTCTGTGCTGATGGTGCATGTGTGAGAAAGTGTGTCGTAATGATACGACCCAATCCCTAGGAGCGGTGGTATGGCAAAAATCGCCGCCAGGAACCAGGTGAAGAAGCAGCACAGTCTGATCCGTGTTCTGGTGAAAATACGGGCGTACAGACTGGCGTGACACACGTGGAGGTAGCGGTTAAGTGCGATTGTTAACAACGTCAGCACCGACACCTGAAGAGACAGAGACATTTTTTGTCGTTAATTGGCGAATCGAACAGTCTCATATACTGTACAAGTTTTAGAATCTTCATTGCAGAGCACAGGTTTCTACGGCGAAACACGCCATTTTCTCGAAACTTGAATTTTCTGTAAACCTTTTAGTGTAAGCATATCCCCCTCCCTTTTCTACTTCTTGTAAACTGAACAACAAATTTCTCTCAAAGGATACTGATAACGAATTGAATCAAATTCAGTTAATCGTCGCATTGAAAGTAAATATGAGTCGTGCAGAACAGTACCCTTCCTCCATGTCAGCTAGACATTGCTAGTACATGACTTTATGGTATCAGAAATGCCAGACACAGCAATAATGTATTTTAACCACAATACGAAAACTTGAAAATTCCTGGTTTCATTTGTTTTCCTTTTCTCTAAGTAGCACCGTTGCCTTACCGCTGTGCAAACGCTGACGATGAAAGCATTTGCAAGACAGTGAGCGTCGTTCGCAACGGGATGACGTCGTAGAATTAGGTCAAGGACGAAGAAGGTCATCCAGTATCCGAGAGCCCAAAGGTCAGCGAGAGCCAAATTGACAACGAAAACGTTGTGGAAACTACTTACGCGCAGTGAGCGTCGGAGTAGCAGGACGGCGAGTAGCAGAAAGTTTCCAATCACGCCGCCCAAAATTTCTGTGCTTCCAATGCCGATAAATACTACATGTGCGATAGGATTTATACATATATCACTGCCCACCAACACAAAAGTTTAAACACTGCTACTGCAGTTCAAAGTTCCGAGGAAGTTTGAGACAGTAATGCCATGTACCAAGCCGTCTTCCGAATAGCTGGGGTCCATTGCCAAATAGTCAGTTACCTGAGCTATTTGTCTTGCGCTAAGCTTAGCCATGAAGATGCTCATTCCGAACACAGCGACGACGGAAAAGAAAACAAAGTCAGTCTGTTCCCTGGACGTGATGATATGTGTACCCAGCATAAACGTCTTTCACTGTGCACGCAGAAGAACGTGGAAAGCTAGTCTGCTTCTGTTCAATTCATCGCACTCAGGACAGGGTTACATACCTGAGCCATGATTGACAGGTGTGGCGACTAGGTAGGCACGGCTACTATTTGTTTGATTGTCCCAGTGATGCACACGGGAAGATGGCGGCTGGTACAGATTTTCACCGCAAGATCGTAAATCAACGCATGAAGTACTCATCTACCCGCACGTAGACAACTTTTCAACAGTAAGATGTATTCCTTTTCAGGTTCTTCTTCGTTTCAGCTTTACTTTCTTGTTCCCTGCTGTACCCACTTCGATGCGCCACGGACAGAAGAGTTCCAATCAGCTTTACTTTCTTGTTCCCTGCTGTACCCACTTCGATGCGCCACGGACAGAAGAGTTCCAATCAGCTTTACTTTCTTGTTCCCTGCTGTACCCACTTCGATGCGCCACGGACAGAAGAGTTCCAATCGTGTTTTCCCAATAGTGTGCTACAAACTAATCGTTTCCATCTTCATGCCACGTTCCCTGCTGAAGCTACACTGAATTTCTCACACTGCGCCAGATGCTACACGGGAAGTGTTTAGCCAGCACGATCTGATTTCCTCCCTGATTTTGAACAGAAAGTTTACGAATGGAAGGGCCGCAAACTCTCAAATTTGAAGGGAATTTTTTCTTCTTCTGAAACACTTCCTGGACACACTTTTTTTTTTAATCAGTTCAAATGCTGTTTATCCGATTCATTTTCCCTAAGTGACGGGTTTTCAACAGAGCACAAAGCAGCGGAAGCATTTTAATGGAACAAAGTCTATTTTATTTCACTGTTTGTAACTTTCAAATGAGAAAATGGTTAACAGGTTCATTTACAAAATGTACCACAAGAACGGATCTTTCTACAATACTTCCTCTTCCGTGAACGACCAAAAGTTAATAAATCTCTTGACTCACGCAGTTCCTCTATCAATCGGCATAGCCGAATGGTAGTGCGTTCGACTCCCAATGCTCGGGTCGTGAGTTTGAATCCCGACTGGGGCCACATATTTTGTGCTAGACTTTTTCTTTGATATGACCCATACGTGGTGGAAAAGGACGTAAAACTCCCAAACGCCCAGGTTAGGTTGTTAGTGGTTTTCTTGTTGGAGTTGATGGCTTGTTGTTGTTGTTTAGACAATCATCAACTCCAAATTTTCGAGATTTGGCTCCAGGTGGTAGAAAGGTTGTCTATGCCAACACAGAACACATACATATAAACCTACAGCAATAAACATATAAACCTACAGCAATAAACATATAAACCTACAGCAATAAACATACTACCATTTGTCTGTAATTATTCCTGTTGTTCTACATTCTGCCATTTTCCTCTGACTCTCCCTTTCGCGGCCTGATTCGGGTTCGACATCACGAGTCTTACAAATTCGATATAACCACGCCTGAACGAGCTGTCCATAAGGCCGTACACGATCCAGTTGACAGCGCTGTTGGAGGCCATCAACAGGTTCACCCAAATAACGAACTCAGGGGTGAGGTTCCAGAGTCCGCTTGTCACCGAGGCTACGGCGAAAGGCAGGAAACAAGCCACCATCAGTAGACAGATGACAAAAAGAGACATAACAAAATCTCTCTCCCTCCTGCGTTCCTTCTGCAGCCGAAGTGTAAATTCCCGAATGACATCAGTGTTGTTGCGAACTGTTTGATTTCGAAGTGTCGAGAGATTGCCTGTCGAGTAAGATCTTCGGATGTGTACAGGAGATGTCAACCTCGGACTTCCAAGCACTTCAGATTTAACACTGACTTCTGAAACAGATTCCACGCTTTCGAAGAGGTGCGGTACACGCAACAGCATCGGAAGCTCAACTTGAGTCGAATGTTGAGGTTCTGCTGTTGAGCTGGTTCTGCTACAAGCAGCATCAGAGTCATGCACTGCTTCATTTCGCTTCCTTTGTCTAGCAGCGGCCGAATCTCGACGTTTGGAGAGTGACCTGGTTCTTCTACAAACGCGTTTCAAATCATCCATCTTTTGTTTAGCTGGAGTAGAATCTTGTGGTTTGTGTGCTGATTTTATAACACTCAACCGCATCTTGTTTCCAACTGGAGCCCAATCTCGAGGTTTGGGTGGTGGTATTTTTCTTCTGCTAAAATTCTCCATTGCACTCAACCGCATCCTTTTTCCAACTGGAGACCAATCTCGAGGTTTAGGTGTTGATGTTGTTCTTTTACTGAAATCCTTCACTGCCCCCAACCGCATCCTTCTTCCAACTAAAGCCCCTCCCCAAGGTTTAGGTGTTGATGTTGTTCTTCTATTTAAATCCTTCACTGCCCCCAACCGCACCCTTCTTTCAACTAAAGCCCCACCTCGAGGGTTAGGTGTTGATGTTGTTCTTTTACTGAAATCCTTCACTGCCCCCAACCGCATCCTTCTTCCAACTAAAGCCCCACCCCAAGGTTTGGGTGTTGATGTTGTTCTTCTATTTAAATCTTCCACTGCCCCCAACCGCACCCTTCTTTCAACTAAAGCCCCACCTCGAGGGTTAGGTGTTGATGTTGTTCTTCTATTTAAATCCTCCTCTGCACGCAACTGCATCATCTCTCCAAGTGCAGGCCAATCTCGATGTTTAGGTGTTGGTGTTGTTCTTCTGCTGACATCCTTCACTACACTCAACCGTGTCCTCTGTCCAAACGAAGCCCAATTTCGACGTCTGTTGGCTGGTACGGTTCTCATACTTCTGCTAGTGCTTACGGAGTCATTCGATGCACAAGAGGCTGTTTCAACGTTCATACGAAACGGAGTGGCTGATATGGTTCTCCTACTTCTGCTAATGCTTACGGAGTCATTCAATGCACAAGAGGCTGTTTCAACGTTCGTAGGAAACGGAGTGGCTGATATGGTTCTCCTACTTCTGCCAGTGCTTACGGAGTCATTCGATGCACAAGAGGCTGTTTCAACGTTCGTACGAAACGGAGTGGCTGATATGGTTCTCCTACTTCTGCTAATGCTTACGGAGTCACTCAATGCACAAGAGGCTGTTTCAACGTTCGTACGAAACGGAGTGGCTGATATGGTTCTCCTACTTCTGCCAGTGCTTACGGAGTCATTCGATGCACAAGAGGCTGTTTCAACGTTCGTACGAAACGGAGTGGCTGATATGGTTCTCCTACTTCTGCTAATGCTTACGGAGTCATTCAATGCACAAGAGGCTGTTTCAACGTTCGTACGAAACGGAGTGACTGATATGGGTCTCCTTCTTCTGCTAGTGCTTACGGAGTCATTCAATGCACAAGAGGCTGTTTCAACGTTCATACGAAACGGAGTGGCTGATATGGTTCTCCTACTTCTGCTAGTGCTTACGGAGTCATTCAATGCACTAGAGATTGTTTCAACGTTCGTATGAGACGGAGATGATATACGAAATCTTAGCGCTGGGTCCAGACGGGACTTCTTCCATTGGCGAAAGATGGCGATGTTGCAATAACCGATGGACGAGATGGACGCCACAGCAATAAACACCGACAGGAACTGAGAGTGCCAGTTAGCCTTGACCCAGGTGCACTGACAAACATGGCCGTTGTTACTGTAGCCGTACTCTCCAAACCCTAGCAAAGGAGGCATCGCCATCAGAGCCCCCATAACCCAGATCAGCAGGCACCATATGGAAGTCCGCCCTTTTGTTAGGATGCGGTAACTGACGGAGCTGTGGCATACGTGGAAGTAGCGGTTCAGCGAGATACTTATCAGTGAGAGTATGGAAGCCTGAAAATAGCAAGAGATGGTGAGCAACACACTTTTCAAAAGTGCATTTTTTTTAATTAAACTCTGCCTCTGTCAAGATAGGACTTTCTTCAGTAGTTTTCTAGTTGTTTTAAACAAAGAAGCACGTGCACAAACTATCTTTGTAAACGATCAGATCTTCAGTTCACTACTTCAGACTTCAGAGATACCCTGTGTGTGTGTGTGTGTGTGTGTGTGTGTGTGTGTGTGTGTGTGTGTGTGTGTGTGTGTGTGTGTGAGAGAGAGAGAGAGAGAGAGAGAGCCGACCCTTCGTAATTTGTGAAATGTATTGGCGTGAAAGTGAATGCGCTTGATTCAAGTGAGTTCTGTTCGCGACTCTCTGAACCAAGCAGTTTTGTATCTACTTTAATCCACCTTGACGTAAGGCACGTACCGTCGTACAAACGTGGATAATGTAGGCGTTGGCGATACAGTGGGCGTTGTTGACAACAGGGTGGTATCCTAGAATGAGGTCAAGGGCGATGAAGGGCACCCAGTAGGCCGTAGTCAGCAAGTTGGCCACGGCCAGATTGGAAAGGAGAAAGTTGTGGTAGCTTCGCAGCCCCACTGTGCGAACAGAGATGATCACGGCGAGCAGCAAAAGGTTCCCGACAACGCCGCTCAACACCTCTGCGACGCCAACAGCGACGAAGGCTACACGCGCGTGAAAGCTGACTTCTTTGCCGACGAAAAGTTGTGTCCCCGCGCCTGTGGGCTTTGATGTTGTGTTGGCGGGGTTCCTGGCATCGAGTGACTCGAAATGAGAAGCAGTTTCCGCCATTGTCACTAACTTGAATGGTTTTCTACGTGAGATTTGAGGCAGCGCGTAAGATGGGTGCTATCTGTGACACCCTGATAAATCTTTAACGTGGCTTATCGCACTAGTTATCCTTACTCCGTTAGTTGTCATGACAACAGATTACAAAGGTAGATAAGGAAGTTGTCCTCTGAATGGCGACAGAATTCTCTCGCCTAATACAGTTGCTATCAGTGCCAAAAAAAAAAAAAAGAAAAAAAAAAGACAATATCCGTTTCAATTGCATGTTACTAAATTCAGAGGAAAAATGGGAAATTCTTCAAAACAACATGAAGCAAAAAGTCGAGATTTTTTTCTGCTCTGTACATTTTTTCTCTTTTGTTAAAATGCGATTATTAGGTCGCCATTGTACATTCTATACAAAAACACACAAACACACTCGCAATATTATCTTGGTATTTTAACCAGTCTAAAGTGATCTAAAATAGAAAGATATTTTGTCTTATAGAAGTGTTCCGTTTTTCATCTCACACAGGCCATAATTATTAGGAATCACACCGGAAATCACGCAGACAGCATTAGAAATCACGCGGATCATAATAAAATCACAGAGGTCACATTTGAAATGCGGCCCTGTCCCGCAGTCCCAAACCACACGGACCGCCATAGCATCATCTTACCATCATGCTCATCTCCATCATCATGCATAACAAAAATTGCCCCAGCTTCCAAGCCCTCCGTGGATTCCACCCACGACCTGGGAGGAACACCGCTGGAGCTGGCAAATTGGAGCACAAAAAAAAGTAATGCCAATAACTCCAAATCACCTTTCTCCCTCTTGTGGGAGTCCATCACATAATATTGATAATAATAATAGTAATGCATGGCTTTCATAGAGCGCCGTTCTCCAACTTCCAAGGACTCGCTGCGCTTAAAGCGCGCGCGCACACACACACACGCACACACACACACACACACACACACACACACACACACACACACACACACACGCTATTTACATCCCCGCGGCTTACATACAATTTGGCAGTGCAACGAACTCATGATTCACACAGACAGGCTTAACAGAGGTTTAGCTATCATAGGCTTAGCGGAAGAGATAGGTCTTCAGATGCGATTTAAACAGAGGCGGAGATATTCAGTCCCATTACTGATGTAAAAGCGCCACCTAGTTTCTCTTCTATTTCCTGCACACATCGTGAGTATTTGATTTGATGCTGTTAAGTACTGCTTAGGTCGGTAGGATCTCTACAGGCGCTCGTGAACCTCTCGGCATGTCTTTGTTTTCCTTGCACGCACGTGTAGAATGTGTTGTGTGCAGCAAGATAATGCTTTGCGTATGTTTTATTTGCAAGATGCAACATTAACTTTGCAGCCTCCAGACATCTTCCATCGCCGGTTCCTGCAGAACATTCGCTTCAGTAGCTTGGCGTAACCTCGCCTGAAGGAATGGTTCATGACGCCGTACACGATCCAGTTGAACGACCGGTTGGAGAGCAAAGCCATTGAAATCGCTGTCTCGGGTTTAGTTTCGCTAGTGTTCATACGAAGCATCGTGCCCAGTCCATAAGGCGTGAAACAGACGAGCATGACCAAAAAGACCACAAGAAGGGACCGGACGAAAGCTCTCTCCCTTGCACACTCATGTTTCACGCTGCGACGAAATTGTTCGTAGACGCCGGAGTATCCCTCTGCAGCTTCTCAAACCATGTTTTGGCATTCACTTATCCCATCGTCGGTATATTCCACATTGTCGTTGTGACTGTCATGGGACGACGCTTTCTTACTGATACTCGCCTGTTGAAAATGCACCTTCCTTTCTGTCGGATCTTTTTCTGGTACTTGGGGTCCCCCCGCTATGCTTTTGTTAATAAGAAACAGCCTTTGTCAGACGAGGGCACGTCGCCGTGGAGCGCGTGTCTCGCTCGTCAGCTGCGTGCTAGCCACTTTGAACGAAGAGAATCTTTTCCCGGGGGAAAGCCGTGACATTTTCCAGTGGCTGAAGATCCCGATGTTGCACAAACCGATGGTGCCCGTAGGCACGATACAAATGAACGTGACAAGCGACTGGTCCGACGAACGCACAGGTGCGGTTGCTTACTTTGTAGCCGAAATGGCCGTACCCTGGCCACGGAGGAACCGACGATAGAAACCCCAGAACCCAGATCACGATGGAATAGATGATGGTGCCTCTCTTGCTGAAGACCTTGGAGTAGATGTGTCTGTGGCATACATACAGGTAGCGGTCTATGGAAATACTCATCAGCGACAGGAGGGCGGTCTGAAAAAGGAACAGTCATGTGTACAAAGAACGTAACAAACAGAACCCACTTAGATCAGAGTTATCTTCTGTTGTGACTGAAGAAGGCGTGAAGCGTGAACAGTGTCCTGTCTCCCCCTACATTGTTCCACATTGTGTCACTCTTCGTATTACTTCTTTTCATTTTTACTTGATAGCTGCCATGCTAGATGCATTTTCCACCATCATGTCTTATCGTGAGGCATCCGGTTGAGGGGTAACTGTGAAAGTGTTTCTCCCCCCCCCCCCCCCAGGAACTTTTACCTTTGAACCACCAGTTTTTGTACTCACAGAATAACACCTCATGAGACCTCTTTGACATCATGTTTTCTGTGAGCCGTGTTGTGTTTTTCTAACATTTTGTTGCCTGTGCGAGAACCCACTGCATGACAAACCATGTGACGACACATCCCAGGAAATCTCTCTGCTGCGTCAGTTTTACGACTGACACGAAGATATTTGCCGTGGTGATAGATAACGAAGACATGGTCGTCAGTTTGAATACATTTTCAAATGACGTAAATGTTTAGCTCCCCCCCCCCCACCACCACCACCACCACCACTCCCCCCCCCCCTCCCCTTTTCTATTCGTCAAAGATACCTACAATACATATATATGGGATACCGCACTGTATAGGTACAAGACAAAGCTACACGTTTTAAAAGCCAAACACACACACACACACACACACACACACACACACACACACACACACACACACACACACACACACACAAATCGATGGGTTTTTCTTTACACGTCACAGGGCCCGTGGAAAGGGGGGGGGGAGGGTATTTGGGGACAAATGATACAATGAGCATTTTTGGTGTTTGATGCTGGAACCTCTGAAGGTGAAAATGCCACAACCTGGAGGTCATTTTATTTTCTGAGACTGTGACAAGTGCCTTTTTTAAAAAATATGCGTTGTTATTACACACACACACACACACACACACACACACACACACACACACACACACACACACACACACACATACCTTTTCTTTAAGCGTGCTCCCTGATGGCCAAGGTCACTACGTGAATTATTGTGGTTGTTGTCTACTATTTAAATTCGTAGAGAGAGACAGAGAGAGACAGACAGACAGACCCACAGACAATGACAATGACAATAATCTTTAATTATTTTCTTTAAAAAGTTTGGCAGAAATACAATGTTCGAATTTGCTGTTGCTGAACTACGAGAATATGAGCAAAGGAAGAACAATCTATATCTACAGGAATATAGGGGGGAAATGTAGGAACACACACACACACACACACACACACACACACACACACACACACACACAGAGAGAGAGAGAGAGAGAGAGAGAGCTCTTCTAGTTATAGCCTTTTTGCGTGTCCTTGTTCCTTTGGTGCCCTTTTTGTTGTTACATTCATGGCGAGCGAGACACAGGAGGACAGCGCGGTGTGTACTATTTTATTGGCTGTTTCTGTGCCGCATAATCCTAAGTTTTCATGAGTTGAATTCGTCAAAAATGATAGCCCTTGAGTTGAGAACACTAATACAATAACATTTGTATGCATTAAATTAAAGGGTTCTCTCGGCGTACACCGGCTGACTCCCTCTCTGGAAATTCCGAGAAATACATTGTTGTGCCGGCCGTTCGCAATACGCGATTGTTACATGTTCATGTCCAGTGTCTGTGAGAATGCTTGTGAGTCATGTGGGCGTGCGTGTTGTGTTTAGCTCGCGGCGCTTTGAGCCAACTATTTGGGATGAAGCGTCTATGTTAATGCGATTATGATTATGATGATATATCCATGAATTAAAACACATGGCGAAAAAGTGGCCTCTGCTGGTGGATCTGTATGTGTATTCTTGTTCAGGGAATTTTGCACTGACATGGAAGTCCAATATAGCCCAATGTATTTCTGTATTCAGGAACCTTTCAGCATTTGTATGGTTTGAGAGTGATCTGTCCTGTTTCCACAAGATGTTGCTGGGTGGTTTTGACGTTATCACCCTCGGTTATTAGGGATGAGCCATTCGCTTGCACACACATGAACGCTGACACTTGCAACACATCACTCTCCCGCAACCGATCAGGGAAGCAACAAGTGAGGGGAAACAGAATACAGAGGTAGATCTAAACTACTTTATTGCAACAATAATCAGGGAACAAGACAGAGGGGGAACTCACAACAAATATCATATACTTACAAACGAAGATCAACGGATCATCACACTCAGACTAATATATCCTAACACTCACACATCCAAAGTGAACTAGTTAATTTAACTTAAATCTAACACTTCACCTTCTACCCTACTCCTACGCGATCGCCACCACCTATCCCGCTGACAAACACAACTGTCTCTAACTATTGCTCAGTTCGTATAGTTCTCCCGTTAAGGGGAGGGAGGGGGGGGGGGCAAATGTATACCAGTCGTCCACTGCGAGGGGTGATTGTATCCGCGAGCCAGCGGTCGAGCTGATATCAGCAAAGAAATAGTGTTTTAATCGCCAAGTACTTCAATGAAATATTCAATGGAAGAAGTACGGGTTGTTGTTGTTGTTGTTTGCTGGTTCTGGCAGGATGTCAGGTTTTGCCCACTGAGCATTTGGTACGCTTGCACTCCATCTTGTGGCGTTCAGGTTGTGTAATGCGTCATGCTTTGCTGCAGTTTTCGTTACTTAGCGATAGGCTGGTCTACACAATCCAGACAAGGCGCTTTTATGTTCAAGTTGTACTGATGAAGGGAACACTGGTCACAGGTACGCACGGACTACATGCTGCTCACCCATGCTCGGGCTCCGCTTCATTAACACATTCCATCCAGACAAGGCGCTCTTTGTTCGTTGTACTGATGTAGGGAACACTGGTCACAAGTACGCACGGACTACATGCTGCTCACCCATGCTCGGGCTCCGCTACTTTAACACATTTCGTACCGGGCACGAGTATCCCACGTTTTTGTCTCTTTTTCGGTTTTGGCCATATAATCATGCGAAAATCAGGCAGGATTAACGGTTTCCTACCGGCTCTTACTGCAGCAAACAAGATTATAATCAAAGTGCAACACTCCCACTAAGCCAAATTTTTCCATTTATAAATTAATTATGATTTTGTTTTTAGCTAGGCCAATGGTGCACGGGGAACCGGGGTGGCCGAATGGTAGAGCGTTGAACTCTCAATGCTCAGGCCGTGAGTTCGAATCCCGGCAGGGGCCAAATATATTTCTCGTTGCCTCGTCTTTGATATCACCCCTTACGTGGTGGAAAAGGACGTGAAATTCCTAAACACCCACCCAATGGTGCACAACCCAAAACTTACTCGGTAGGAATTGAGTTAAAACCTGTGCTGCTTCTAACCCTTTCATTGCCGCTGTCGCGGCATTTCATGAATGGCACCAGTAGCCTCATTGTCAAATTGGTTAAAAATGGTGAATCTCGACTTCGCTGTCGCAGCATTTCATGAATCGCACCAGTAGCCTCACTGTCAAATTGGTTAAAAATGGTGAATCTCGACTTCGCTGTCGCAGCATTTCATGAATCGCACCAGTAGCCTCACTGTCAAATTGGTTAAAAATGGTGAATCTCGACTTCGCTGTCGCAGCATTTCATGAATCGCACCAGTAGCCTCACTGTCAAATTGGTTAAAAATGGTGAATCTCGACTTTGCAGTAGTTGGGGGGGGGGGGAGCTGTCTGGATGCAGTACAGGTTCTGATTCCTGTTGACAGCAGAGTGACGTGGAAGAGATGTTATCCCTGAGTGAACCGAAACGAGGCTGGCAGTGAAAGGGCTAAGCTGCTCGAGTCCCGTTCCGGCGACAAATGCGCAGAAAACGCTGAAAGAGCCTGTAGTACTCTCGCCTGAAGTAGAGGTTCATGACTCCGTACACGATCCAGTTGACGGCGCAGTTCATGAAGAGCAGCAGCGTGATGGCAGTGTAGGCCTCGGCCCTGTCAGACAAAGGAATGGCGATGGCGTACTCGATGGCCGTGCCGATCCCAAAAGGGACGTAGCTGATAAGCATGAGAAGAAACACAACAAACAGAGCTCTCACGAGGGCATGCTCCATCGCGCGTTCGTCCCTAATGGCGAAAGCCAGTAGACGCAAGGTTGCCTCCCACGTGTAGTCTGATGACTGTTCCATCGAAATTTCTGTTGACAAGTGTGTTTCCGCTGACCGTGGCAGTATCCTCCTCCACAGGCGTTTGAGTTTCCAGAGTTTGTTTTCTTGTTGAACTGCTGTTTTCTTGTCTGCACGCGGCTTGCTTTCACCGTCTTCTGTTGCATGCGCCGTTCCTTGATCTTTGGCTACAGCGAATTTCACGACAGCAAGGGGCTGATGTTTGCTTTGTTCGTGTGCATTGCCTGGTCGTTCTGCAGTGGCTTCTGCGCGTGGGGAGATCTGGCGTTGAGTGGCGTCATCCACGTGCAACTGTCGACGTGCTGTTGCTGCACTGCTTTGCCCGTCTGCTGGTGTAGTCCCCGCACTAGCATGAGGCTGACAGTCGCTGGCATTAGCTACGTGACGCGTCCTTCCTGCAGTGGATACGTCGTGTTTCTCTTTAGCCAGGCACTGATAAGCTTTGGAGTTCTCCTTGTGTTCTCCTCTTGTATCGGTGACGTCCTTATTTGCTGCTTGGTGACTTCCACTGGCTTCTGCTCCGTGTGGCAGTGGTCGTCCTGGCGCTGCTTCAACTTTCTGTCGCTCACTGGTTATAATTTCACGCTCCTCTCCTTTTGGAGTACTGTCCACGTATGTGTCTGCACGGAGCTTGTTAGCGTCGTCTGCATCTTGCTTTTGTCCCACATTCTTGTCCGCACGGACTTCGTCGTCTGTGCAAGGTTGGCTTTCACGCTCTTCCTGCGTGATGTTCCATGTTCCAAAAGTAGACCCAGAGCTGGGTACCGTCACTGGTTTGTCCTGCAGCGCGAGCCCAGATTTGGGTGTCTGCTGCGAGAAAGCATTTTTGTCCCTTATTCTGTGTAGAATTCTTCTGAGCTGTGCCTTGTGGCGCGGCTTCAGTAGAGCGCAGTCCCCCTCAAGGCGGGTCCGTTTCCAGTACCGGAAAATGGCAATGTTGCAGACACCGATTGTTAACACGGGGAGAATGCAGAACAGTATCACGACCGTCTTGCAGTATAAGCTGGCTTTGTTCCCGATAAAAGAGCACGTGCGGTTGATGGGGTTGTAGCCGTATGCTCCGACCCCTACCAAGGGAGGGAATGCCATGGCAGCTCCAAAAAGCCAGATGAGCAGACAACAGGCGAAGGTCTTCTCCTTCGTAAAGACTCGGCGATACAGCTGAATGTGACACACGTGGATGTAGCGATCCAGCGAGATGCCCATCAGAGATACCACGTACGTCTGCCACGAAAAGTGATATATGTGCGTGTAGTACTAGTACTAGAACTCTATACAATGTAAATGAACAGTGTCTGTTTGATGGTGCGCGATAAAACCTAACTCAGAGTTCTCACGTCACGATCAGAATTGTTGGGTGTACAGTGGGGAACCCCGGGCTCATTCTGGCGGGGGGGAAAAATCTCGGAAAATCGAGTTTAACGCCCTTTTTCACCAGGTATCGCAAACCAGGGAGACCACAAAGACAATTAGACATGTTCATACCGGTAAACATGTAGGCTGTTTCTAGTTTACAAATGCTTGCTGCAAGATGAGTGACACAAGATACGAGCTAAAAATGGCTTAGAAGGGGGGGGGGGAGAGGTGTGCGTGTGTGGTGGGGGGAGGCAGAGAAGAGAAAATGCCACTCACAGAGCCTTAACATTGGCAGACACATGTCTATTGTAATATTTCGCAATATAACGCTCACAGACGCACTCAACAAGTGGGTGAACAATGTTTACCATTTTTATGTGCTAACTTAACCAACTTAACTAACTTAACTTACTTAGCTAACTTAACTAACTTAACTTAACCAGTCAGTTTTTGCCCGCCTGTGCGGGTGAAAGACATTGTCAAAGGCACTTAGTACCGGAGCACGGCTAGAGGGTCTTAGGAGGGCGACAGCAGCGCACGACACCGGACAGGGGTTACGGGAGGAGGGTGGGTGGGTGTTTGGGGGTTTAACGTCCTTTTCCACCACTTACGGGTGATACTAAAGACGGGGCAACGATGAAAAAGCCAGCTCAAATATTTGGCCCCAGCCGGGATACGAACTCACGACCCGAGCATTAGAAGTCCAACGCTCTACCATTCGGCCACCACGGCTCCCCGGTTACGGGAGGAGGGGAACACTGACTTCCCTGGCACGGTCCCAGACAACAGTACAAACAGAAACATTACAGTCACGTTTACGCAGTCACATGATTATGACCAGTCCTCAAATCAAGCACTTAAAATATCATCACCACGAAGCTTACCATTCTGCAGGCGTAGATGAGGAATGCATTGAAAACGCAATGAGTTCCGTTCACAACAGGGTGAACGTTAAAAATAAGGTCAAGGACGGTGAATGTCATCCAGTATCCCAGCGTGAGACAGTCAGCCAAGGCCAGGTTGACTAAGAACAGGATGTGAAAAGAGCGCACGCCCACGGTCCGGACATAATGCATCGCGATGATGAGAAGTATGTTGCCGACCCCTCCGCTTATCACCTCCATGACCCCGATCAGGATGAAGAACGCACGTGCAGTCACGCTAATATCCTCCCCAGTAAACCGAGGCTCCGTCTCCAGTCTTGGTGGACTGGCGTTCGAGAAGGCGTATAAGAATGATTCCAAGGGCAGCATCATCAGTTTCAGTCAGTCACGATAGGGAATAGTTATAAAAGACCTCTCTTTCCTCGTTCTCTTTCTCTGCACGTTTTTGAGGTTTGAGACCTTGCAATAGCATCAGCCCTACTTGTTGTCTAGCGTGTAGCTTAGAATTGAAAAGGCGTCTGTGTTTCTTCCTGATCCTCTTACGGCAGAATCATGTGACGACGGATCACAAATCGGCACGAGTTATCCCAGTGTTTTTTGTGTTGAATACTCGTCATGGCAACAGATTGCAGTTCACACTAATGATTATCATTAGGGAAATGTGTCGTCAGCAATAGAGATATCCGAAGATTCTGTGTTAGGAAACTTCGGAGAACATTTATTTATCTACTTATTTATTTATTTTACACACACACACACACACACACACACACACACACACACACACACACACACACACACACACATGGACGAGAGACAGACAGAAGTCTTTTATTTAGAAAGTTTTTACGCCCATGTAAAAAAAAAAAAGTAACTGACATTTCGTGAACATCTGACCTTCAAAGTCTAAAAAAAAAAGATGGCTAGGCAACAATCATGTTCGCTGGTTTTTTTGTTGTTGTTCTTGTTGTTTGTTTTGTTTTGGGTTTTTTGTTGTTTGTTTGTTTTGTTTTTGTTTTACTCTGCACGATCCCCGTTAAGGAAAAGATTTGGTGACGTAGGCCATTTTGTTGTGAAAACCCAGGATCATTTCCCTGTTTTCGCCGTCCACTTTCTCAGGAATTGAAAACGAGGTCGTTTGTGTGTGAGAGAAAACACGCAGTCACCACAATACAGGGGTCAGGTATAATTATGCTGTACACAGTATAACGCCTCGCAAACGACAAATGCTTTATCACGAATAGCCTACACAATAAAGGGGCGCTTATTTCTTCTCTTCTCTTCTTTTCTTGTTTCATGCGGAAATCCAGATGGTCTGGGTAAATTCTCTTAGCGTGGGCAGCGGGTATGCGAGTTTAGTTTAGTTATCTAGGGCTTAACGCCCAGTATTATAACCTCAGACTAGTTAGTTGGTAAATTCGTGGTTAATCAGTTGTATGCATTGTGTCCATTCTTATCAGTTTTAGTTTGCTTGTCTTATATTAGTTATACATAGTGAAGCTACCTTTAATTATTAACCCTTTATTTTATTTATTCATGCCCCTGAACAAAAAACAAATTTGTTCTTGATGGACACAATAAAGTCGTTTGAAAAAAAAAAAATAGGGCTTAACGCCGCGCAAGCAACTATTTTGCGGCTAATCAAGGCCCTCCTTCGCCAGACTAAAATAAAAGGGGACAATAAAACAAGGTGTAAATATATATTTTTAAAAATCTATATGGTTTAAATAATAAACACGTTTCACTTCTTTGTCCAACATGTAGAGGTAGAGGTAAATGTTATAGAACAGATTTGACTCTTCCAAGAAGCTAAAGATGCTTTTAGGGGGAACATCCAGGAAAAACAGCTCCAAAGAATCTGCGCAGTACTGTTTTACGCGGGTATGCAAGGATTAAGATTAGGATTAAAAGCCATTCTGCTGTATACATTTATAGCTAAAACTCGGGAGTTCAGTAGAATTTAGGAGTGGAAGTGCAACATTCTAGGGGGTGTTCGAAGGTTTAAAATGGGGTAGCCTGGGCAACTTGAATGGGGAGCGAGTTTCAGATGCAGACAGAGGAAAAGAAGGAGAGAAAGTAGTTGCCAGTACGGGCTGGAGCAAAGGGTATACATGTTCCACAAAATCAAGAAACAAACATTTGTTGTTGTTGTTGTTGTTTTGTTGTTGTTTTTTTGTAAAATCAGTTAATGTCACAGCCGCATCTGAAAACCCATCTCTTCACTGCCCTTAACCAATAGCTGTCGCCACATCATCATCTTGCTGGTCGCGTGTGTGTGTGTGTGTGTGTGTGTGTGTGTGTGTGTGTGTGTGTGTGTGTGTGTGTGTGTGTGTGTGTGCCGGGGGCAGCGGAGACCGTGTATGATGCTGCACATTATGTGTTTGTAGTTAACTGTATGTGTGAAGGAATGTTGCGTGTGTTTCCGTTTCTGTGCGAGTGAGTGCGTGTTGACTGTAAGGCGCCCTGAGCTCCTGCGGGAGGGAGGGCGTCCCTGAAATACCCATTATTATTATTATTATTATTATTATTATTATTTACGGGTTCTTTAAAATCTGTGTCACGGTGTATGAAGGAGACCTTTTTTTACACTAATGTATTGTTTTGCAGAAACCAAAATGACGGCCCGCATGAAATAATACTTTGTGGCGACGATCTAACCATAGTACTCAGATTAAAACAATTATATACAAAATAGACGTAGCTATACCCTTTCCCTCGCTGAGCTAGCTACGAGCTACACACAGGACATGCACTCAGCACTTGTAGTTCTCACGGTTACCGATTTTGGCTTAGCGCTCTCGTTAGAAAACTGGCGCCATGCTCCAAGTTAAGGGTGGGTGGGTATTTGGGAGTTTAACGGCTCCAAGTTAAGGGTGGGTGGGTGTTTGGGGGTTTTACGTCCTTTTCCACCACATAGGGTGATATCAAAGACGGGACACCGATGAAAAAGCCAGCACAAATATTTGGCCCCAGCCGGGATCGAACTCACGACCCGAGCATTAGAAGTCCAACGCTCTACCAGCTCCAAGTTAAAACTGCGAAGACATATGGTCATGGGACTACAACAGACAGTTCCAAATCCGTGTCCATCGCAGACGAATGTCCCTGAAAGATCCTGTTCGCGGATACAGTTACGTTCAGGTTATCTCCCAGAAGCCTCGGACACGGACGTCGGCAGCACGTACCCAGCACACGTTTCACGTGCTTGACGTAACCTCGCCTGAAGGAGCGGTTCATGACGCCGTACACGATCCAGTTGACGGAGCAGTTGAACAGCAGGAGCAGAATGCTAGCGATGACGATCCTCCGGAAGGCAGAGGGGCCGACGCTCCAGGTGACAATGATGACGATGGCGTAGGGAGCAAACGACGCCAGCATGAGGAGGAAGACGACGTAGAGTGACCTGACGAAGGCCTCTTCCCTGGCTCGTTCTTTGCGACGTCGACGGTTGAGTGTCTCCAGGGGGCCGTCTTGAAGGAGTGGATCAGTGTTGTCTTGAGGCATTGTTGGTGCTTCGGGATTCGACTCACACGCGCCCTGATCGCATCGCGGATTTTGTCCCAGTGTTTCGCCACACGCTGGAGTTCCTGCTATGTTCTCTTCCATCTGATCTTTCTGCAAGTTCTTGTGAAGGATCTTCGATTGATGAGCTGTTTTGCTCAGTCCGTCCCTCGTCCTTTTTGCTGCCTGCCCTGTTCCTCCTCGTCCCTCGTCCAGTTTTTGTCTTCTGAATCAGAGGGTACTTGTGTCTAAGGCTCAGACGGGACGTCTTCCAGTAGTCGAATATAGCATAATTCCAGTACCCAACGAAGATCATAGGCACGACACAAAAGAGTATGTATAGAAGTTTCAGGTAGAGGTTCGTTTCGTTTCTGACGTACGAGCATGTGTGCGACTGTGCGTTGTAATCGTATGAGCCGACACCGACCAGAGGCGGACAGGCCAAGACAGCCCCTGCTACCCATGACGCTGCGCAGCACAGGGTGATACGTCTCTTGGTGAAGACACGGTTGTATGTGCGTGTGTGGCATACGTGCAGGTAGCGGTTCAGGGATATCAGGACCAGAGACAGTACTGTGACCTGAAACACACACACACACACACACACACACACACACACACACACACACACACACACACACACACACACACACAGAGTGTGTGATTGGAATCTTTTGTCCTGAACTTGGTATAAATTTACGTCACAGTTTTGGAAATCACCTTCGCGGTTTACAAAAGACGTTAAACCTCATAAGATCCACCCACCCTGTGTTGGCATGGGAACAGAAGAACGTTCAAATTTTCAGTATTCATAACATTCGAACAGACACGTCGTAAGCTTCCTTGTACTAGCTCAAATAGGTTCGAGACAACTAAGAGAGGTGGGTGGAAGAAGGGGCAGAACCTTCAGTATGATCAAGCAGATGATTCCACTGACTACCAGAGCCTTAGGAAAATGGTCTGGCGCCAGACCCTTAACACGTGAGCCATACGAAAATTAGATGGCGTTTTTTTTTTTTTTTTTAACTGACAGGGACGTAGTGTCAGGGTACTTAAAAAGTCGCTTCGAAACCTGAATCTCTTAATATTCGAACTGTTTTCTTTTAATCTCCGAAGATGTATCCCAGCTTATCTAATGTGACCTACTAACCAAAGGTATCCCGACAGTTTGTACAAATAACATCTACTCCGTCAATACCACAGACATATATTATGTAAGCCTTACCGCCAAAAACATGCAGATGATAAATCCGTTGGCAACACAGTGAGTCTCGCTCTCCACTGGATGGTAATGAAAGATCAGGTCAAGGACGAGAAAAGGGAGTCCAGTAACCTTGCGTGAGAAGATCTGCCACAGCGAGGTTGGCAAGGAAAAGTATGTGGAGATCGCGCCTGCCCAGTGAGCGGCGAGTGAGCAGAACGGTGAGCAGCAGCAAATTCCCCGCCACTCCAGTGATCACTTCCACGCTGCCGACAACGACGAAAATTACTCGTACCACTAGGATGGATGTATTCCCGGACGATGGCAGAAGTAGTGGACGTCATCACGTCTGGTTATAATCAGTTGCTGTGCAACTCTGAACGACCTCTCGTGCGTCTGCTTTGTATTAATGCATTCAGAACTTCCGCATTCAACAGTTCAGCCCCCAAAAAATCACGTGCTGTTTGATGCATAGCCACGGGTCAAGGACAAGTGTGAGGTAGAGTTTTTGGAGGTGGAAGCATGAACTGTTTTACACCAAATAGATCCAGTCTCAGGAAAATGATATCGAATTATCATGATTGTCAGTCGCATTACAACTACGAACGGAAGTTTCACGTGCGCGTCTGGCTTCTCGTATTCAGAGCTTTTACATAATGATCTTTTTACAGTAGATAAAGGTCTGCAAAGATGACATTACCATATTTGTCAGTCGCTTAACAACTACGGCCGAACTTCTGTACGTCTGGCTTGTTGTACTCAGAACTTTCACATAATGTTCTTTTCACACTAGATTCAAAACAAACGAAAAAAAAAGTGTGAAAATGGCGAAGCACACGTTTGCCGGCCACCTGACATAGCCCTACGAGCTGTTTCTACCGTGTATTCAGAACTTTCTCAAGTTGCTCTGTTCATACTAGATCCATTTTAGCATTCGTGGGAAAGTGGCACACATTGTGTTTGTCGGTGGTTTTACAAAATCAGACGAGATTTCGTGCATGTCCGCCTCGTATTCAGAACGTTCGCTCTCATCCATCTCTTTTCACGGCAGATTTCTGGGAAAGTAGAACAATGGTTTAGGGATGCACAGTCACTATCTAAGATCTAAGATCATTTTCCTCTTACATTTAACACTGTTGAGGGTCTTTCGTTTGTATGTCTGTCGAGACGGACGACGTAGTGTGCCGCAAATCAAGGAAGGAAATCCGCTGACGTTTACCGTGGGCGAGGCGGTCAGCCATATCATTTGCTAACTACGCTACGGCCACACCCAGTTTCACGTGTTTTGTCACACAGCTTTGGAAAACCTTATCGTTACTTAAAGTATCACTATGCGTGTACAGCCTACAACGCCGTCGTAACATGGAAATGCCGGATGCGTGAAGTCTGTATTCTTGAAACTGTTCTGTGTATCGAGGGATACCATCAGTGGCCCGTGTCTAAGTCAGGGCGTCATGGCGACCTAGTAGCGTGTAGGCCAGTATGTTTGCCTCTATCGATGGCCTGAACGTGGACACACAGCTAGGAAAGAAAAGTGATAGTAAGGTTGCCCAAAGTGCCTGATTTCTTCAGTATCGGAAGCAGCCGAATTATACAAAACGGTTGCAGTGTGCAAAAGGAGCATTGTGAATGGCGTGACCCACGAAACCTGTCACCTTGCAATCTATATCTGGTTATTTTAAAGTGTCTTATCCTTGTTACTTTAAAGTTCGTGATGAGTTCTTCCGGGGTGGGTGGAGGGCGGGGGAGGGGACAAGGGGGGGGGGGGGGGGCTGCTACTTACAAAGCTCCAAGGCTGTTTGAAGGATGAACACGTGTTCCTTTTGGCCACTGCGACTATTTTCGTGACATTGCGGTTTCTAATAGTGGAGAAATATGACAGTCTTTGGCCTCACGCTTACATACGTGTACTACCCCCCCCCCCCACCCGCCCCTCCCCTCCCCTCCCCGCTCTCTATCTCTGCATGCCACATGCAAAAAATCTGTGTCTGTGCGTGCGTGCGTGCGTGCGTGCGTGTGTGTGTGTGTGTGTGTGTGTGTGTGTGTGTGTGTGTGTGTGTGTGTGTGTGTGTGTGTGTGTGTGTGTGAAAGAGAGAGACAGAGAGAGAAAGATAGGTTTTTAAAGCGCTGTATGCGAAAACATCTACCAACGCCAAGTTGTATGCTTGGCAAACCGTTTTGAGACTTTTAATCATCATGTCAGTGACATAAACATATACGTGCTCATTTCCGCGTCACCATCTTACATTGTACGCTCTGAATGCTCAGGACATAATCTGTCTGTTTTCCTTCCGCGTGTGCTGTTCGTCTTTTTCTGTTTAACTAAGTTTCTGCCAAGTAAGTAAGTGACCTCTTGCTTCGTGTTGCAACGCTTAAGTATGAAGCCTTTCGCACGAGAAGCCAATACGTTCATAGGTCAGAGTATATGTAATACAAGCTAATTCGCTGACACACTCAATGCCGTGTTGCTGTACATGTGCACTACATCTCTTGGTTTGTGTATGGGACACTGCGCATATATACTGCATGTGTGACTTAGTTTTAATAGGCATAGTTCGGCTGCGGCCCCTACTGCTGCTGCTGCTCTGTGTGTGACGGGTGTGTGTGTGTGTGTGTGTGTGTGTGTGTGTGTGTGTGCGTGCGTGCGTGCGTGCGTGTGTGTGTGTGTGTGTGTGTGTGTGTGTCAGTGTGTGTGTGTGTGTGTGTGTGTGTGTGTGTGTGTGTGTGTGTGTGTGTGTGTGTGTGTGTGTGTGAGAGAGAGAGAGAGAGAGAGAGAGTGAGTGAAGGGGGGCGGAACTTGACCAGCGGCTGAACGAATTTTGTGTTTTTCTTATTTGTTGTGTATGCAGTGGCGCATTTATTTTTGCTGGCATTGTATTTGTGTCACGTGTGCGATCAGCACACGTTTCCTCCTCTTGATATGGGCTGAAGGCCTCATCAATAAACTGATTGATTGCCAAGTAAGTTGTTGGGGCGTGCACCAGTACCCTCACTAAACATAATCTCAATTAACTTGAGCTTGGCTTAGTGGGGGTCAGCTAGTATAGTTCGCCCGTTAGCGGGTGAAAATGTATGCCAGTCACGCGCAGGAGGGGCATATAAACTCCAGTCGTCCACTAAAGCCTGCTCCTAACTGGGCACAGTGCGCGAAACACACACGTGCACATCACAGTCGTTGCGCTCGGTGTGTCTACTAACTACAAAACTGAACACAGCTGTGCTCGGTGACAAACCGAAGATGTACTGTCCGCCATGTTTGCGCACCGCCGGAGTGACGTAGTACAGCCAATCAGAATCTGTTGTGGAAACCACAGTCACAGTTATGGCTATTTGAAATCCAGGTTGCTGTGATGACGCCACAGCGGCGGAAACCCCCCAAATCACAACTGTGGACAGCACTGTGGCGCTCCGCAGTGCCCAGTTAAGAGCCGGCTTAACGGTGGCGACTGTATCCCGGCAACGCGGGAGGGGCTGCAAATGTACTCTGGGGTCTGGCGAGGTGAAGTCACGTGGCGGCTGACTTCCTCCTACGACTTTATGCCGCAATATCGAGGGAATTGACTGGTATACATTTGCACCCCCGTAACGGGCGAACTATACCAACTGCGCCTTAGTGGGGAGTGTTGCACTTTGATCATACTCGTGTTTGCTGCAGTAAGAGCCGTTAAGGTACCGTACATCTTGCCTGAATTGCGCATACTGGGCCAAAACCGAAAACCAGCCCAGAGTGTTTCTTTTATAAGATCACAGACCTGAGTTACAGTTTGTAGAATCAGTATCAGGGGACAGAGCGTTACAATGCTCACCTGATAGAAGGAGGTGTGCATTTTTGCACTTTCGTGTCTACTGTGTAGGGTTTGCGTCGGCCATAATTATGCGGGTTTGCTCAAATGGCAATGGCTTCTATAGAAAACATCACACACACACACACACACACACACACACACACACACACACACACACACACACACACACACACACACACACACACACACACAGGGCGGAAGGGGTAGAGACAACAACAAACAAACAATGACTTTTTTATTCAACAGCAATGTACAACAGCTATAATACACAAACATTAATTGGATGAGCATACCAAAATAATCCAGCATATCATACAGAGTTTTTTTTGGTTTGTTGTTGTTTTGTTTCGTTTTGTTATTACAAGTTTATTATCCCTTTCGGGAAATTCGGGCTGCTTCCCCCGGGGGAAGCGCGTCGCCGCGGTGCCGCGCCACCCAATACCTATCCTTTTTTTTTTTTTTTTACAATTTTGCTGGGGAGGAAAGCCGGATAACCCGGAGAGAAACCCCCGATGAGCAGCCCGGTAGCCAGGAAAAACCGGCATCACATATCACAAGCTCGACCTGGGCTCGAACCCACGCTTCATCGCCATGACATTGGTGACGGCCGTTCAATAGCGCAGCGACTAAATCCGACGCGCTACCTATTAGACCACCGCTCACCCCAGTTTCAATATTTATAAACTTGTAGGGCCCCCCCCCCCCCCCCCCCCATTAAACATGCATTGAGTCTGAACTAATGTGATCGGATGAAGTTCTGTATACCAGTTTATTTACATTGAACCAAAGCAGTCCAGTTCTTTTCTCGAAAGGTCTGCTGGTCCAAATGAGAAACGTTATAAGTCTGCACAACGAACATTTCTGCACACTCGTAACGTTTCCAGTGTCCCCCAGCCGTGTGAACTGGTCTGTGTAGTTTGTCCACCACAGGCAAGGATACATCAAATGTGGTTAACCTGCCTGTCTGGACTGAAAAGTGTTCAGCTGGACTGAACAGCTAGGGTGACTGTCCCTTCCCCCGTTAGGGTCGTCTCCAATCATTCTTGTGTCCGGGAACGTTAAACTCCACCTAACCAACCAGCAGTTCGTATTTTACGTTCATACGTGTGACGTTTGATCCGTGGTGTTTACTTAATATAGTTCATACTTTTAACATTTCCTCCGTGGTCTTTATTTAAAGTTCATACTTGTAGTGACTTTTTTTCGTGGTTTTGTTTGCTGAACGTTCATACCTGTGACGTTATTTCGTGGTTTTGTTTGCCGAACTCTTATACTTGTGACGCGTGTTCCGTGCTGTGTGCTGAACGTTCGAATTCATTGTCGATGCTGTCCGTGGAGATGTTCAGCTTTTCCCCGAACACTCTGTCACACGGACATCGGCAGCACGTGCCCAGCACGCGTTTCACGTGCATGACGTAACCTCGCCTGAAGGAGCGGTTCATGACGCCGTACACGATCCAGTTTACGGAGCAGTTGAAGTAGTAGAGCAGGACGCTCAAGACGGCCACCTCGGTTGGAATGGAACCAGGCAACGCCGAGCTGACGGTGGTGATGACGCCGAAGGGAAAGATGGAGATGAGAATGAGGATGAAGACGACACACAGCGATCGGATGAAGGCCTCCTCTCTGGCGCGCTCCTTCTGCCGCCTACGTGTCAGTTGTTCCAGAGGCGTTGTTTGAGCTCGAACTCGTCTTCCTCTCTGCAAGCGTGCTGGGCGAGGGCTTCCCACGGGAGTGGCTGCGGATTGCGCTGGCGACGCTTCCTGTCTGGGCGCCAAGTTTTGTCGAAACGTGAGACGTCGAGATGACTGAGCTTGGTCCTCTACCGTCCTAATACGTGCCGCTGCTTGGGCCCCTAGTTCTGGAGAACCATCCTGCTGCTCCTCTTCCAGTGCCGGGACAGAACTTTCAGAGTCGCTCTGATTCAGCTCCACTATCCTCGCTCTTTTTCTCCCTCTCTTCCTGTTCTCACAGACTTCAGTAGGAGAACCGTCGTTCTGGTCACTCTGTTCCGTCTCTATCCCACGACGGCGTTCTCTCTCCTGACCCGTCCCTGCTGGGTACCGGTTAGTCAGACTCAGTCGGACGCTCTTCCAGTGCCGGAAAATAGCGAAGTTCCAATACCCGACACAACACATGGGCAAGACGCACAAGACGCTCACTACAGTCGCTAGGTACACGTTGGACGGTCCTCTGTCAAAAGAACACGTGTGAGTGTTGTTGTTATAATCGTAGGAGCCGACTCCGAGCAAAGGAGGTAGGGCCAGTGCAAGTCCGAGAATCCACAGTGCCAGACAGCAGACTATTGTGCGGGGCAGTGTGAACACTCGCGAGTAGAGATGGTGGTAACACACGTGCAGGTAGCGGTTCAGGGAGATGCCCATCAACGACAGTATGGATACCTGAGGATGAGATGAGAAACATGTGTATCATCCGTAAAACTGCCATTAGCTGATATTCACAATTTAAAGAAAAGCAACGCGCCTACAATACCCTAACGTCTGTGGCAATTCCCTTCTGATCCCAGTTTGAAGCCCTTCCTTTCATGATTATGGGAGACGGTGGACACTTTTTTTTTTTTTTTTTTTTGGGGGGGGGGGGGGGCTGTTTTGTAAAGGCCCTTTGTCAACTACTGTGATAAAGACTTGCCATGATAACACACACACACACACACACACACACACACACACACACACACACACACACACACACACACACACACACACACAGAGATAGAGAGAGAGAAATTGAAATAACTTTATTTGAAAAAGATGGAAGTTTTGGTCTCGTGACCAATTTTCAAACCTGCCGTTTAATTATAAAAAAAATCAACGTTTGAACAGAGAGAGAGAGAGAGAGGGTGGGGTGGGTGTTTGGGGGTTTAACGTCCTTTTCCACCACATAGGGTGATATCAAAGACGGGGCAACGATGAAAAAGCCAGCACAAATATTTGGCCCCAGCCGGGATGAAAGAGAGAGAGAGGCTGACAGACAATCACAGACAAAACTTATTACCACTCTGCTGGTGATGATGACGAAGCCGTTGGCCGCACAATGATCCTTGTCCAGCACAAGGCGGTGCTCCATAACTAGGTCAACGACAAAGTAGGGCAGCCAGTATGCTAGAGCCAGGAGGTCGGCCATGGCCAGGTTGGCGATAAACAGGTTGTGGAAACTACGCACGCGCAGTGAGCGTCGTCTGACAAGCACTACCAGCAACAGCCAGTTCCCGGTCACGCCGACCATCAGCTCCAGACTGCTGAGAAAAATGAACAGCGCACGTGCCACATAGTGCATCGATCCTTCAACATGTTCACCGTCAGACGCCATGGTTTCAGGACTACTTTCCCCCAGAGAAAATTATCAACAACGCGTCTTCTCCAAGATCACCAGGCGTCGCAGAATATAATAACGTTTCGGGTTAGCTGCGCTTGCAAGTGCGATATATACACTAGTGAATCCTGATGGTAAGTGCAGATCTGGATGTAAATCACTGACGTATGCTGGCGGCGTGTACATGAAATGAAACTGTCAGTTCAACCAACAGGTCACAGCAATACTATCACAGACGCATCGCTTTCTGGTTTTCGTTTTGTTGGCTTGATGCCAGCGGCTTTTGAGGTGCCGTTACTCTTCATGGGCCTGAGTGTTACGATGTTAGACTCCACCAAAAACAGCTCAGGGCGAATTGTGACCCAAGATGTGTCTGAAGATGGATCCGTCTACTCTGCTCTTGTCGCTCCGTCCAACACATCCAAACTGCTGAGTACTATCAGGATTGTCTTACAGGATCGTCAGCTTTTGAACTTCTGCCCTGATCGAGAAGAAGAAGAAGAAGAAGAATGTATTCTGTCCAAACAATAATACTGTCCTGTTTTGCTGGTAAACGGAACTCCTAAAGACCACCGAATTCATCAAAACTACCAGCCTAATCGTCTGAGGCAGAGTCCAGTACAGGGACGCAGAAGAAGAAACTGGTGGAGTTATAATCTCTGCGGTTGCAAAACGACAACAACAACAACAACAAAAAACCTCAAAAAGTCACCAACCACTGTAGCAGCACGCTGTGTTGTTGAAGCGAAAACCTTTGTCTACAATTTTTACAATTTATATTGAAACAGTCCTCATAACAAAACTTGTTGCTTTGATTCTCTTCCCTCCGTAGCCGAGAGCGTGATTTTGTTTTCGAAAACTAAATGAACACACAGACACGGTGTCTCGTTTTGCTGGCTCAGTGCCCTCAGGACTGAATACTAACATCATCTCGTGAGAAGGGGACTAGCAAGTACAGCTACCCACCCGAAATGTAGGGTTCATACGAAATGTGTTTATTATTTCCCGAACATGACTCACATTGGTAGCGGGGAATAGCAGTTTCCTTGTTAGTTGTCCATTGTACCGAAAAATGCAGGGACTGACAAAGTTTCATAAAAAAAAAAAAAACGACAGGCATTATAAGTCTGCCGTGCTTGTAACATTGTAGCTTTTATTGTCCGCTTTAGTGTGTTTTCGATGCACTACTTATAGACCCCCCCCCCCACCCTTTCCCACAGGATACGTGACGCAGGGAAATGGATGGGAGCCAAGGGGGTGGGGGATGGGGATGGGGAGCCAGCGTCATCTGGTTTTTTTCGAAAAATAAAAGGTGCGGGTACTCTGTGTGTGTGTTTGGGGGGGGGGGAGTCAAACTTCTCAACGCTTCGTGTGTTTCGACACTGGAAAACCCACCCGTTCAACCCCCCCCCCCGCCCCCCCCCCCCCCTCTCTCTCTCTCTCTCTCTCTCTCTCTCTCTTACTCTTCGCCACAGTAAAGCAGGAAATCATCAAAAACTTCCTCATGACAATCCCATATTACGATCGATTGATTGTATACTTGTCTATCTTATTCTGCTTGTTATCATAGTTTAGGTTTTTTTACTGTCTTCTTTTCTTGTTTGTTCGTTCATTTGCCTGTTTGTTTGTCTGCTTGTTTCTGGTGCTCTCTGTTATCGTTCCTATTGTGTGTGCGTGTATTGTCTGTTTCTTTTTCCTCTTGAACTTTTTGATTAATTAGCTAATCGTAGTACATAGCAACGGCAGGTATGAAAACTGACTGTCCAATGTTAACTGCCTCTACCGTTGCAAAAATTAAGAATCATTGATTCTCTCTCTCTCTCTCTCTCTCTCTCTCTCTCTCTCTCTCTCTCTCTCTCTCTCTCTCTCTCTCTCTCTCTCTCTCTCAACGCATCGCCTTTTGGGCGTTACAGTGGACGACCAATTGAAGTGGGAGCCGCACCTAGAAAAACTTAGTAAAACCCTGTCTAAACATCTTTTTCTCTTAAGTAAACTTAACCGCATAGTTAGCCACGACAGTTGCAAAGTTTTCTTTCATGCACATATAAAAAGTCATATAGATTACGCCTCCAACCTCTGGGACAAATGTGGTGATATTCACTTGAAAAAGATCAATTCTCTCTATAAACGTGGTATAAAGCTTTTACATCCTGGGCCCTTACCCACAGAAGAAAAACTTAGAGCGCTCGAACTTCTCCCCCTTACCAAGCATCTTGAGTTCAACCGGTGTGTTTTCATGCACAAGATAGTCCACTGTAAGGCTCCTCCATATCTTACCACGTTCTTTCAACCAAGTCAGCGACACAACGCAAGAAATGGCCTGTTCCAATTACCATTACCTAGATTGGACATTTTTAAAACAAGCCTCTCATTCTCTGGGTCACTTTCATGGAACCAGTTGCCAGCATACTTAAAATGTACCCCGAAGCTTCATTCATTTAAAACTCAACTTCTCAGATACTTACGTAAGTCATAGGTCCACGAACAATATCTGAACCGTGCTAAATTACTCGTTATCAGATGGCACTATTACATGTTACCTTTTTACAAGTTATGTTGTATACTACAATTTCAAACACCATGCTATCTACTTCTTCACCTATTTTCCGATGTGTTTCCTTTGAATTTCTTGCGCTTCTTTGTATCTTTGCATGTTGTTTTTTTTGTTTTTTTTCTACTTTCTTATTAGATTACTCCCTTTGTGCCTGGTATACTTTTTTTGTAATGTTAGCCTTTATTTTTTTAGTGTTCGTAGATTAGCAGGACAGCTTGTAAGATAGGCAGACCATGCCTACAAGTCCTTATCCTGAAATAAACGTTTCAGTCAGTCAGTCAGTCTCTCTCTCTCTCTCTCTCTCTCTCTCTCTCTCTCTCTCTCTCTCTCTCGGGGAGCCGGGGTGGCCGAATGGCAGAGCGTTGGACTTCTAATGAGTTGAGTTCGTATCCCGCTTGGGGCCAAATATTTGTGCTGGCTTTTTCGTCGTTGCCCCGTCTTTGATATCACCCGTATGTGGTGGAAAAGGACGTTAAACCCCCAAACACCCACCTCTCTCTCTCTCTCTCTCTCTCTCTCTCTCTCTCTCTCTCTCTCTCTCTCTCCAGTGCTTTGCTCTTTTACCTCAAAGTAGCGGGGAGCCGGGATAGCCGAACAGTAGAGTGTTGGGCTCTCAATGCTCGGGTCGTGAGTTCGAATCCCGGCTGGGGCCAAATATTTGTGCTGGCTTTTTCTTCTTTGATATCGCCCGTATGTGGTTAAAAATGGACGTTAAACTCCCAAAATCCCACCCACCCACCCTCAAAGTGGCGTCTTGTCTTCTTCTTATTACAGTGGCAATGAGGCAGCGACACGAAATGAGCAGACGTGTAGTATGGCCGCGATGGAGACAATCCAGCAACGCCACCAGACACAGGAGAGAGACAAAGGATTACTACATTGACGTGCTTGTCGCCCTTGATTACGTCTTCTTCCGGTTGTGAGTTGAGTCCCTTTGTGTCCAGTTTTAGTGGCACATCTATAACAAATAAACTGCGGTGATACATACAGTGATAGATATTCTGGTGTTTCTCATGCATAAAGAAACATCCCTCTGTCGCCTATTTCAATATCAAAACAAACCACACGCAAAAGCAAAAACCAAAAAAACACCTTTGTACATGTAATCACCTCCTTTACTGAAAATTTTATAAAATGCATCACAACTTAGCGCCGCCCCTCCAATCCTCTCCCTCCCCCTACACCCCCCCCCCCCCCCCCCCCAATGTCTGGAAACAAATATTCAAAGTTTTTTCTCTCTCAGCTGGATGGACCAAGCTGGAGGTAATCAAGACAACGCAGTACAGTCGGCCAAAGAGTATGTGGCCTACATCTTCAACGGTGTAAATATCATTTTTTTCCCCCCTACTTTCATAAGTATATAGGAGTATGATATGCAGAGGATGTGTTTGTTTCATAAACGTCTTATATTAGTATTGTAGTGGATATGTTCCTGTCTAAAGTTATTTCCTGATGTGGCATTGTTAAGAATCGGACAATGTAGCAGGTGCACGTGCACTACGTTTGCACGATTGTGTTTCATGATGAGCAAGAGGAAACTTTTCTGGGTTTCTCGGCTAACAAAGCTATCAGGAAATGAGCTGGTTTGATGTGAATTGATCTGAAATGAACTGAACTGCACTGAAGTGAAGATAAGTGAATTGAAGGAAAGTCAAGTCAAGTCAAGTCAAGTCAAAGTCAAAAATTCTCTTTATTGCCCATTAAATAACAGGTATAAAATGGAAATTCGTCTATGGACTCACGACTCGAAACAAAATAGGAATGGAAAATTCAGATTCTAAGCCAATAAAAACAACGTAAAATTGGTTTGGCATAAGCAAGAAAGTCAAGTCAAGTCAGGTCAAATCAAGTCAAGTGAATATCTGAGCTTTCTGTTGTATGGGGCGGTTGTTTGTTCGTCTTACTTCATCAACACCAGTGGTCGTTAGTTTCAACTGAAACTATTGATCTTTCATTGTGAAATGTTGATGCTCGTGTACGTTAGTTTCAACTGAAACTGGGGAACCGGGATAGCCGAATGGTAGAGCGTTGGACTCTTAATGTTCGGTCGTGAGTTCAAATCCCGGCGGGGGCCAAATATTTGTGCTGGCCTTTTTCTCGTTGCCTCGTCTTTGATATAACCCTTACGTGGTGGAAAAAGGCGTTAAATTCCTAAACACCCACCAAAACCCCCACCCCACCCCCTTCAACTGAAACTATTGATCTTTCATTGTGAAAAGAATGTTGATGCTTGTGTGCGTGCGTTCATGTCTGCGGGCGTGTGATTGCGTGTTTGTGTGCGTGTGTGCACAGTGAAGTGTTGATATTTCCATAGAGTTCTATTTGTGACAGATAAACGGTCGTTTCGACACCATTACTTCCTTGTCAGCTCGCCTGCACGTCCGACTGAGTGGATTCATTATAGCTCAGGTTCGAAATGAAATTATTTCTTTTGTTTCCGCATAACTGATTATCCATTGTTCGGTTTTCAGGAAAGGCCAAGGAGATAATGAAGTTTTAAGTTTGGGAAAGGTCGTTAACCCCCCCCCCCCCTCCCAAACAATGAAACAATCTTTCTACAAACTTTTGTTTTGTTTTCTTTTGTTTTCTTTTCTTTTCTTGTTTAATGGTTGTTGTTGTTGTTGTTGTTGTTGTTGTTGTTGTTGTTGTTGTTTGTTTGTTTGTTTGTTTTTGTTATTTTTTGTTTTTATTTTTTGTTTTTTGTTTTTTGGTTTTTTGGGGTTGTTTTGTTGTTGTTGTTGTTTTGTTTGTTTGTTGTTTGTTTGTTTGTTTTTTTTTGGGGGGGTGTTGTTGTTTTGCTTTGTTTCTTGTTTTTTTTTGTTTCATGGGGGGGGGGGGGGGGGGGTCTTTTTTCTTGGCATGGCAGCTTGTTGGAAAAGCGTGTTTTGAGCTGTTTTGTATACTCTTAAGCTTTTATGATTACTGAGCATCGGGGGAAAAAAAACACCATGATTTTTCTCATTAAAAGAACGTGTTTTTTAAAGATACCTTCCAAAGGTCCAATCAATCAACGTATCAGAAATGTTCTCTCGTCACCAGACTGCGGCAGACGCACCGTGGACAGAGACAGTGAAGGAAGCACCGGCATCAGAGAATGGAACGAGTCAAGTGAACGCCAACACGGTGCTAGAGAAACTGGAGGATTACGTCAAACTCAGCAGGAACGATTTCCCCGTTCCTGACAGTGACCACGTCATGCTCTTCACTGGGTATGTTTTATGGGTTTATCTTTCGAAACTGCTTGGCACGCTCTTTACAACGAGGGGTTTCCGTGTTTGTTCAAAGGTTTTGTTCTTTTCTTTCTGTGTTTCTTTCTTTCTTTGTTTTTGTTCTCCGTGCAAGCACAGTCAACTCTGTCACAGTTGCAGGGTTTTCAGCGCTTCGGGGACCCTTATAAAACCAGAGCACGAGTTTGCCGTGACATTATTTGACTTTTGGTCAGTGAGCGAGACACGTCGCTACAGTGTCCAGCGCCGGGATGTTGAGTGCTGCACGATCTTTCCCGCTCAGTGTCAAAACGCAAACTGAGCTGTGAATCAGGCTGCCCTTGGCTTTATTAGGGTTTCAGGGACGCTGAAAACTCTGCAACTGTGACAGAGTTGACTGTGCTTGCACAGTCGACTCTGTAGATTTTTTTGTTGTTGTTGTTGTTGTTGGTTGTTGTTGTTGTTGTTGTTTTTTTCATACTTCGGAAAGCTTTTTGTTGGGAGCTTAGATCTTTAAAACCTACATTCGTAAACCATGCACCGATGACTGCAAATCAACTTTTTGTTCAGTGGGGTTTGTTTGTCTTTGTAGGTATGACCTGTACGGAACGGACAAAGGTTTTCGCTTCAACAACACAGCAGGTAACATCCCGCAACCGAAAAAGAAAATGCGTGTTTGTTTATAAGAAAAACATAGACAATCTTTGTAGGCATGAAACCTAGATTTTATCGGCTTTTATCAGCTAGCAGAGAAATCCACACAAAAACAATAGCTTATTTTGAAATAGAGAAACCCGGTAACGAATATTTATTCGGTTTGTTTCTCACAGAGTCTTTTGTTACTGAGACATCTCGACTTGTTTAAATATGGGTGAATAAAATAATAATGAGGATTTGTCTGGCGCCCAACCTCCTGTTGGAGCTCTGGGTGCCGCCTCACAATAGTAGAATGGCAAAACATACACATGAGATACACATGAAATACATGTCACATTACATACACACGAAATACACGTCACATACACGTTACATACACACAGCTATGATACATCCTAACACGACATCGTAAAACAGGATAAGATAAGATATCACTTTATTCGTCCCTCGAAGGGAAACTGCACCGTCTGCTCAGACAAAACTGACAATAAAAATCATTACAATTACAAACATTGAGCCGAACCAGCGCACACACACACATGTGTGTGTGTGTGTGTGTGTGTGTGTGTGTGTGTGCGTGCGTGCGTGCGTGCGTGCGTGCGTGCGTGCGTGCGTGCGTGCGTGCGTGCGTGCGTGCGTGTGTGTGTGTGTGTGAGAGAGAGAGAGAGAGAGAGAGAGAGTGTGTGTGTGTGTGTGTGTGTGTGTGTGTGTGTGTGTGTGTGTGTGTGTGTGTGTGTGTGTGTGTGTGTGTGCTTTAAGCGCAGCGAGTCCTTGGTACTTGGAGAGCAGCGCTCTATAAGAACTATTTATTATTATTATTATTATTATTGCCTGATTTAAATGCAACATCTCCACAGGGTTCGCGTTGATTGGTACCATGTGTTACACTGACGGACGGAGTGTGTCAGTAGTGGAGGATCACGGAGGGTTTCAAAGCGAGACAACTGCAACTCACGAACTGGGACACAGGTACATGTACTGACTTAATCTCGCGGATTTATATGGGCATAAAGCGACTGAATCCGGCGTGGTTTCTCTTTATAAATTTTAGCTGTTTAAAGAGTAATCACACTTACACAAGTAATGTATAGAGCTCACGCGGTAAGTTCGAGTGGTTTGCCACAAAAGAAACCACGAGATGTTAAAATTAAAATAAAAAAATGAAACATAGAGTAAATCAGTAACTATGCGCCGGCCGTATCAGTTCCAAATGTTTGAAATGACGGACTTGCTTTGATTGATGACGTAACCGGATTGTGATTTTGTGAACTCGTAAACAAGTGAATGGGTTATGGAAAGTCATTACTCACACTTTCGCTCTCTGTTTCCTTACTATTTTCGAACGTAAAACACTCGTAGTTAACTCACTGAAAATTTGCACTGACGAGTGGTGTAAATTGGGTTAAAACTTATGCCGTGGTGTCTTATTAGTAGTACAAAAGTCTACATTAAACAACTGCATGATAATTCATCGAAGTCTCCTGTGTTGGAGATAGGAAACTGTTTGGGTAAACCAAATACAAAATCGGTTTCCGGCAGCAGTTAGGAAAGAGTGATGATCAAGGGACGGAACTCCTGTTTTTAGTCTCATTCTGAACTGGACATTGTAACTGTGTATCAATTCATAAACGTCTTTTATGGGACATTACGCTCCACATCAAACATAATGATAAAACTTTAGTGAAGACAGAATCGTGGCACTATAGATCTGGATACTGCTGCCGCGTTAATAATAGGTTGATAATTATTGTAATTGTATACTCTCGCATAAAAAAAACCCTTAGACACCGTTCATATGATAAACTTCACATTATCTACCGTCACTAAATATACTGCGGTAACCTAAACCATATCGCTATCAGTGTTGGTATATATATATATGCATATCATCTAAAATCAGATCACCTGACCTGTTCTGTCCAATCGCCAGCCTTGGGGCAAAGCATGACGGACAGGAGAACTCGTGTAACTCTGCCGACCGTTACGTCATGGCGGGCAGTGGCCTTCACCCCGAGACAGAAGCCAACAAGAGAAACCCATGGCACTTTTCCTCGTGTTCCGTGGACTACTTCAACACTCACCTGAACTTCATGGTCACGGAAGGGTATGTGTTGCCAAAGGTTGTGTTCTGGAGCATGGGGGTTCAGAGAGTAGATCATTTTTAGGGTTTTGTGGGCTCTCTCTCTCTCTCTCTCTCTCTCTCTCTCTCTCTCTCTCTCTCTCTCTCTCTCTCTCTCTCTTAGGAAGATTTTTTCTTGCCTGTCGAAACGTTTATCAGAGCCGGTTCACCCAGAGCAACTTGGGTTTTCTGTTTTCTTTTCTCTCATTTTTATTTTTATTATTTTTTTTTAAAGTGTTTTGTTTTGTTTTGGTTTCGTTTGGTTCTTTACCTTTTCTTACCCCCCCCCCCCCCCTCTCCCCCTCCCCAATCCCTGCTTCTTGGTGGAGGGGCCAACAGATACAATCATGACTTCAAATCAAGGGAAGCAACTCATTGTAAGGGTTCGAACAACGAGCAAAGTTATTTCCCTTCTCCCAGTTCATATTTCATACCCACAGATATTTTTTCCCTGTCTTATACCTCAGTGGCCCAAAGATCTGCGAGTATGATCGACAGCTAACTCTGACGTGAACCACGCGCATTTACTCACACTGCTCAATACTACCACTACAATATGACTCAAATGATCATCTCCGCAACTAATATAATTAATATAATGATAACAGCTTGCGTACATCGTTGATAAGATGGCGGGCCACGACTGATTGTCTTTCCTTTGTGTTCAGGTTTGAGGACTCTTGTCTGCTGAAGCAGAGTACAGCTGACGGTGTGCCCACCGTGTCAGGGTTACCAGGGCAACGATCTGGGCCTGACGAACAGTGCCAGATGATCTATGGCAACGAGTCCTACTTATGCAGGGTAATAAATTAATATATTATGTGCTTGATATTATTCATGAGCAGCGTCAAATTTGATTATTGGTGTGTGTGTGTGTGTGTGTGTGTGTGTGTGTGTGTGTGTGTGTGTGTGTGTGTGTGTGTGTGGTTGTGTGTGTGTGTGTGTGTGTGTGTGCACGGTGTTTCAATATTGAAAAATTGTTCCTGCTTATCTTCTTGCGTAAGCTGTTTACTATCGCTTCTGTGAGAATTTACACCTAAATGTCGAAGACAAAATCCTCCTGATGTCGTCTCGTCATGTCGTCATGTCTCGTCTCGTCACGTCTGTTCTCGGTTCGTCTTGTCTCGATTCGTCTCGTCTTGTCTCGTCTTATCAATGAATATAGAAGTTAATTCGTGCATTCATTGAGATTTAAAGGGAGTGAATGAATTTTGAAGGGAGAATAACAAGATCAGTTTGTTTCTTTCTTTGTTTCTTTCTTCCTTTCTTTATGGGCTTGTTTGTTTGTTTGTGGATGTGTTTGTGGATGGTTGATTCCCCTTTTTCGGGTTTTTTGTTTGTTTGTTTGTTTGTTTTTTGGAAGTTTTTTTTTTTGTTTTTGTTTGTTTGTTTGTTTTTTGGGGGGAGTGAGGGATGGATTTTTATTGTCTGACGAATGAAGGTATACATACCTACTTGTGCTTCTCGTGCCTTTATCACCACCCAGGGTACAAATTTCGGAAAGCCGGAGGATGTGTGCGTGTCGATGTTTTGTAAAAATCCCACCACCAGGTCTACATGCACTCTCAACACTGCCGCCCCAGGGACTTGCTGTGGGAATGGAAAGGTGAGTCTCACTGAGCCACTGAAAAACTCACTGACAAAATGAATGACTGGTTCGCTGAATTACATACATACATACTGACTCACTGACTGATCTGACCAACTAACTGATCCACTGGTTGACTCTCTGAGTGACTGAATTAATACACTGACAGGCCTACTCACTGACCCACTCACTGAATGACTCACGGACTATTTCACTGAATGACTGAATCCACTGACAGACCTACTCATTGGCCCACTCACTGACTGACTCACTGATTGACTCACTGACCTACTCGCTGAATGACTCACTGACTATTTCACTGGCAGACCTATTCATTGGTCCACTCACTGATTGATTCACTGATTGATCACTGACTGACTCACTGAATGACTGAAACTACTGAAGACCTACTCAGACCCGCTCACTGACTGACTCACTGATTGACTCACCGACTGACTCATCGCCTGACTCACTGAGTGACCGAATCCATTGACAGACCTACTCATTGGCCCACTCACTGACTGACTGACTGATTGACTCACTGACTGACTCGCTGAATGACTGAATCAACTGACAGACCTACTCAGACCCGCTCACGGACTGACTGACTGCATGACTCACCGCTTGACTCGCTGCTTGACTCACTGACTGACTCACTGACTGACTGAATTCATTGACAGACCTTCTCACTGGCCCACTGACTGACTGACTGACTGATTGACTGACTGACTGACTCACTGACTGCCTGGCTGCTTGACTCCCCGCTTGACCCCCGCTTGACTCACTGAATGACTGAATCCATTGACAGACCTACTCACAGGCCCACTCACTGACTGACCAGCTGACTTACTCACTGACTGTATCCACTGACTGGCCTACTCACTGACTCACTGACCTATAACATTACACGTGCTCATTTCCTGTCCTATCTGTTTGCAGTGGTGTCTGAACGGAGAATGCGTAGCGTCGGTCTCTGCCGCGGACTGCTACATGAGCGGTAAATGTCATTCATTTTATAGTAAAGAACTAGTCCTGTACAGTCGGGCGCAAGCATAATGAGAAGAAGGAGAGGAATGATAATAAATCATATTGACAAACTTCTGAATATCCCGCAGTAACAGTGTTTGTATGCTAGGGACATTCTGTAGAAATGTATGAACCGTTCCTCTGACACAGACAATTTAACTGTTAGGAGCCCCAGCATCCCCTGCCCGCAGTATGATGAGACTGGTTAAAAAGAACAAGCCACTCTGCACACCAGTAGGAGCCACTTCAAGCCACTGTCGCGCAAGACGTGGGCCTTCCTGCTGGACGCGAGACTGCTGCAGATTACGTAATAGTGGCTTTTAAGAGGCTTCCAGTGATCTGAAGACTGATTTCAGTGCTATTTTTGCATGGGCTTGGAAGAGTTCATGCAGTGATTTTATCCTGATTTTCAGCCGGCCACACGTCCATAGGAACAATACGTTATCCGTTATTTTGAATAATTAGTTTTATATACGGAAGGAACTTGTACAGAAATTTAGAATCGCTCCAAACAGAAATGCAGTCAATGGATTTTCTCCTGATTTTCAGCAACATGTCCATTCGGTCAGCGTCAGGGAAGAGTGTATCAGGACAAGACTTGCAATGACATGCCGTCTGGCAACTGTTACGACAAGAACTTCCGCAAGGTCTGCTGTGAGATGTGTGACAAGAGTGTGACTGGCGTGCCAGGTTAGTGCTGCCTCGTGAAACTGAACTGACCACTAGCGATGACGTAAAATGGCTGAGACTTAATAGTCAGTCGACCGCGCGTTACGACAATTGGTGACGTAATCACGGGGGATAAACAAGACGGCTGTTGGCACACACACACACACACACACACACACACACACACACACACACACACACACACACACACACACACACACACACACACACACTGCTCGGGCTTCAAACACTCCTGTTTCTGTTCGGGAAACATTTATGCTGCTCTTCGGTTTTCCCAGAGGTGGCCTGTTTTTTCCCTCAAGTTCGCGCTGAAACCGTTCCTACACCAACAAATTTCAGCGTATAAATTAAATGCTGCGGCCAAAGCATGCGTACAGAAGTCTTGGCCGAAACGGAAACAGGGTCCCAAAGAACGCCGAATTTCGTGCATATCAGTGGTCGTAACGTTAGAAGAATGGTATCGATAGCTAACTTAATCTGTCACTGCGGTACTCGCAAACAGCGCTGTAGTATAGCAAGTCATAACACTTCTGCCGTTCACGGCTCTGCTAGTGGCTCCAGTCTAAACTGCCTTCTTGTCTGCGGTTTCTGATCTACCATGCGTTGTATATATATGTTACCGTCATGAAGTGCAGCCAGTCATTACGTGTAATTACTACGGTTTTCAGTCATTTCATGTCATGACTGTTTCAATCAGTAGCTTCATGAAATGACTGAAAATCGTAGGGACTTCGTGAAATTACTAGTCATTACATGTAAATGACTGAATTTGCATATGGACCTCACCGTCAGCAAGTGAAACTAGTCATTTTCGTGAAGTCACAGGTTTTCATTGCAGACATCATGTGAATTGCCGAAACGGACACACACACACACACACACACACACACACACACACACACACACACACACACACACACACACACACACACACACACACCACGTCTTAAAAACACAGGGGACTATCCTTCTGTTTAATCAGCAATGATTAAGCAATGCAGCAAGGCAGATGATGAACGAATTGTCATCAGGTAATACTGGCGACGGCTTTTCGTTGCAGCGTTGCCTTGGGCTGCCAGTAGATCGCTTATGATGGCTCGGTATTATAATTCGCTCATCATCTGCCTTGCTCCATTTTGGCGAATTTTCTCCAACTCCTCTAAAAACAAACGCTCCTCTGCGCTGCTTTCCGACATGGCTAATACTGCTGTTGCCGATTCTCGTTATAGCGCGTGAACATGCGTGAACGTGCGCGATTTTGGACCGAGACTAGGCTTGATAGACTCGGCATGTGGGCTACTTCAGTCACACACGATGCCGCACTACCACTGCGTTGCTATCGGCTGCCAAAATGGCTCGAGAAAATCAGATACGCTGGAGAAACTGATTCCCAGAGATGGTCTTACCTAATGGTGAGATCGTTCAGTTTGAGCCCTTTTCTTCAAAAGTTTCAAGAAATTTGTGGATAAAATCGATTCGAAGGCAGAACGTCGACCCGTCTCGGTGGCCTAGCGTGTGCAGCCGCCATTTCGTCGGGTACAAGCGGACAAATTCTGTCCCGGTACCTACATTGTTTGAACACAATGGTTATGGAACCAAAAATCAAGAAAGAAAGACTTTTATTTCCAACCAAAAGTTCAGTTCGCACTGATAAACAGCCAAAGTGCTTGAATAAAAATTAGTGGCAAGCCACAAGTCACAGGTCGACTTGACCTTTACACCGCCTACCTCTCGGTTGAAGCGACTGCCTATCTGCTTCAAGGGCTAGAGTGATAAGCTGCGTTTTTGTGTAGCCACTAAAACGCACGCCACTGTCTTTCAGATATTTTTTTCAGTTCAGGAACTTTCATTGATTTAATTTTTTCGCGAACATCTTCGCCGGTCGAAACGCTCACGTTGCTCGCCATCGCATGCGTAGCCCACTTCAGGAGGACCGTTCGCGTCTCCGGCGCTGGAGAGCACCCGACTTTTCGTAACCAGCAACAGCGGTATTCAGAATGAATGAACGAAAATCGACCCATGTGTTCAGTATTTCCATGCAACTGGAAAAGGCGTGAACCACACCCGAACACATATCACGTATTCTACAGCCGTGATATCAGTTACAAATCCTGCCTGGTCATCAAGTGTAACGCTATACGCCATTGCCAGTAATTTCACGAAGTCCCTACGATTTTCAGTCATTTCATGAAGCTACTGATTGAAACAGTCATGACATGAAATGACTGAAAACCGTAGTAATTACACGTAATGACTGGCTGCACTTCATGACGGTAACATATATACTGATTCAGGCTGTGAGTTCGGAGACAAGGTCCTGGAATGTAACGCCACCTTCTGCGGCCGGACTTACGAGAACGGGGAGCTGTATGACCTACAGTGTTGCGGCACGTGCAACCACCGCCCCAATGTCACCACCACCGTCACACCCCCACCAACGACGCCGACAACGACAGCCGGAGTGGACCCGACGGTGAACGCTTGCCATGACGTAGCCATAGTGAACGGGACAACGTGTCCGAACTTTCTGGAGAAAAACGGTCTTCTGTACTGCTGTGGCGGGCAGGCTCAGAGGGTGTGCTGTAATTCTTGCCAGAATAGGAAATCGGCTGATCCGGGTAACTCTCTCTCTCTCTCTCTCTCTCTCTCCCCACCCCCACCCGTATGTTTTAATTTGTTTATCATGTGTACCTTTTCTCTCTTTCCTTGTTTTAGATCGTTTGTTGTTTGTTGTTTAGTATAGACAGCAATGCCTAAATGCTCTGTCCTGAACAAAATTCATCATCATCATCATCATCTCTCTCTCTCTCTCTCTCTCTCTCTCTCTGAAAATTGAAAACTTGAAAATTGGTATCAAGACCAAAACTTCTACCGTTTTCAAGTTTTCAAGTACAGTTATGTCAATTTCAAAGTTATTTCAATTTCTGTCCGGCTGTGTGTGTGTGTGTGTGTGTGTGTGTGTGTGTGTGTGTGTGTGTGTGTGTGTGTGTGTGTGTGTGTGTGTGTGTGTGTGCAGGCTGTGCCGGATGGCTTCACTCATAGACGTTGACCACAAATTAGCAGATTAGGTATACCACACACCACCTAAGGCGGTGATCAATGTCCCTGAAATCTCTCACACTTACCTTTCATTTGTTCAGCGTGCCCCTACGGTGACTGCGACACCGGCTGTCACGTGCTTAGAAACATGCGCAGACGGTGCGACAGCCTGCAGCGGCGAAAATGCTGCCAGACCTGTAAGGAACTGGATCTGAGGACAACGCCGTCCCCCACTGGAGGAAACACTGACAACAACAACAATAACAACAACAACAACGGCGGGGGAACGAGAGACACTGAGTGTACCGCAGCATTAGGTACAGAGGCTTGTGGGTCGGGGAGAGTGGTTGAAAATGTCGTTGCTGTTGTGTTTTTTGTTTGCATAGCGAAACTCTTTGTTTATAGACCCTAATTTTAAGATTTTTTCTTTTTCAAAGCTCGTTTTCAAAGCTGTTTTGGTGTCGTGTAGCATCACACCACCTGCCACAGTGACAGCATCTCAAAGGTTAGCACTGAGCCATTAGAAGCGTACTCGATGGCGAGGCGACATACGCGAAACTCTTTATTTGAATATTATACAGATCTATGACATTAGGCAGGTGCTTGTACTGTCGCTTTTAGCCGATTAAGGAGCGAACGTTCAGGTGAAACTGCATTAGCTCGTGTGTGTGTGTGTGTGTGTGTGTGTGTGTGTGTGTGTGTGTGTGTGTGTGTGTGTGTGTGTGTGTGTGTGTGTACTGTTCAGTCATCGGTTCCAAAATAATCTGGAAGCAAACTGAGATGCAAAGACACCTAAACTGATGTAACTATGAGATATCA
>JACVVK020000146.1:1147500-1180000 GCA_018292915.2 Batillaria attramentaria
GTTAAAGCGACCATCTGGTGGGGGCAGTGTGACGACAGAGAGGTGCGTGGGAACAGGTTGTCCCCTCCCCAGCTCCTCCCTCTCCCACCCCGGCGACAAGGCTACACAGGTACCCCCAAATCTGGGCAACATATGGCAAGGGATGGTGTTCTAAACTAGCGCCGACTGGATGATCTGCAGTTGTTTGTGTTTGTTTGTTTGTTTGTTTGTTTGTTTGTTCGTTTCTTTGTTTGCTTGTTTGTTTAACATCTCCAGGAGCTTCACCATTACTCATTACTCGTTCATGTAAAAAGTGAAGGAATGAAACGCTGCGTCGTTGTTGTTGTTGGGGTTGTGTGTTGTTGTTTGTTTGCTTTATGTTATTCCACTATATTCAATTACTGAGTGAACGGCCATCTTTTACCTCTTCTGTTGGTCTGCGTTTCAGAGATGTTTCCGTGTATTATTGTTACAAAGGTATTTCCAGAGCTGTTCATGCTTGTTTCCAAAGATATAGAACAATTCTATCATGTTCATTAGTCAACCATAAAAAAAAAAAATGTTACGTTCAATAGTCAACCTTCTTTTGAACCTCTTCACCCCACCCCACCCTCCACCTCTCCCACCCCCTTCCCCCATCCACATTCCGCAAAAGTGCGACGGGAGCGGTGGTGTTCCCTCCGCTGATATCTTCCCACGGTATGGGACCACGCAACTCATTGTCTCCCCTACACCGCCCTCGCCTGGCGACAGATGGCGTCCCATTCTCTCTCTCTCTCTCTCTCTCTCTCTCTCTCAGAGCGGAGGACACCTGTAGGCCAGCTGAATTTTAATCTAACTGTGGGCACGGTGTAGGAATGTCTGCTATGCGGTCGCCTTTCCTTCTAGTCGGGTGTTGTCAGCACCCGGAATGAAAGACACGGGGTATCAAGCTCCTCAAACCAGTGCTATCTTAGATCTCTTACGACGGTACGGGTGAGAGCCTTTCCTTTCAAGGGCCAGTACTGTTGTAATAAAAATTTAATGTCCTGACGGGTTTGAACCTCAAGAGCTCAGAGCTTCTTTTTTTTTTTCAAAATCACACTGCATTGTACGGAAAAAAGTTGGAAGGGATGGTGACTTTTATAGTTCCTGCTACTCAATGCAAATATATATTCACTGAATGTAACTGTACAGTTTACCCAAACTAGGTTTTTAGCTCACGTCTTTTTTCCCCCCTCTTTTTTTTTCCCCCTTTCTTTTTTTTATTTTTTTTCTTTCATTTTTTCTTTCTCCCCCCCCCCCCTTTTTTTTTTGGGGGGGGGGGGGGCTCCCCCGCAAAACCGATTTTGTCCAATGTTTATACCTGGATTTCAAACTTACTCAAAGAGGTTTAGCACCGCCACTGACAAAGCCGTACTTTCAGCGTACCAACCAACCAATCGAAACACAAACTGTCAGTGTCATCAAATACTATGTGCACCACTTCGCCTTTCCCCGCGGGACACTCAATGCAATGAAAGCTTAAAGTTTCACGACTGGGGTATTCGCCTGGCGCGTAACAACAGCGACCGGGGGGGGGGGGGGGGAGGAAAGAGAAAATGGTAGGGTGAGTGGGGGGGTGTACTTGAGACAGGTTGCGCGCGACAGCTGGAGACACTGGTTGATTCCCACGCTGGGGACCGTCGTGCTGCCTGTGTGATTTTACCGATAGCTTTAACTTATTTTCTGTAGGGAGGGGGTGGGGCGGGGGGGGGGGGGAGAGGAGGGGGGGGTGTCTTAAGTGTGACTACCATGTCCAAATCTCGTCTGTACAATTGCTTTACACTTCAATGACAAAATCCACGACGCAAGTTCGTACTTGAGTTGTAAATGACGGTGCTCTTTGCTTAAACAGCATCTGTCGAAAGTCAGTCCGCACGAACTGTGGCTTTTTTCCATAAATCAGTCTAGCCAGTTGTGTCAGTAATCACTAAGACCATACAAAAGTTCATACACGCATAAAAATCATTAATCTTGTATGTTGTTTTCATGGGCTGCTGTTTGTTACTAGCTAAAATCTGCCCGAACTCATTACTGCCTTACTTGTGGACAACAAACAGTCCCAGTTCATGACTACTGATATTGCCCTCAAAATGACCAATCACCCTGCGGAATACAGTTTATTGCCTTTCGTGCGGTCTAATCAGATTGACTGTTGCTTAAACGATTCTCTGCGCTCCCAGATTTCAACATTCCATACATTTATAAAATGTTCATACATACAAAATTGATAGTTCTGCGGGCAGTTGTCAGTGTACAAAAGGATCAAAAGGCGTCTGCTCATAGCCTTAAGCCAAAGACCGTAGATAAAATGTTGCCAACGTGTAAGATCTCTATCAACGATTAGGTCTCTTTTAAAGGCATTCAGTCCAAGATTTCTAGGGTGGGTGGGTGTTTAGGAGTTTAACGTCCTTTTCCACCGCGTAAGGGTGATATCAAAGACGGTACGGGACAAAGAGAAAAAGGCCAGCACAAATGTTTGGCCCCAGCCGGGATTCGAACTCACGACTCGCGCATTGAGAGTCCAACGCTCTACCAATCGGCTATCCCGGCTGCCCTAAGATTTCTAGACTCACAAGGCAATCGGAGCTTATTGGATGATTCTTCTTTTTGTGTTTAATTGATGTTTTGTGCCATGCGACTCGGACATTATAAGCACAGTTACAGCTTCACTTAGGATCATGGATGGCAGTTTAAAGAAGAGCCGAAACCCAGAGCGTGGTAGTGTGGTTACCAAAGTGACAACGAGACCTTTGTTACCGCGAGGAGTGAGTGAGTGAGATTTTAGGGCTTAACTAGAGGAGACAGCCAGGAAACATGAGTGTATTGCTTGCAGAGCCCAGCTAACACGGCCCTTTGATAAACTGTTCGGAGCGTTTAGGTGCACTCACAAGAACAGCTGTTTCAAAATAAAAGTAGTCCGGCTCCGTAATTCCCAGTAAACCTGGGCGGATGCCTTTAAGTTCACGACGCGTAATCCACGTTGCACGCTCAAAACATGTGACAGACATAAAAAGGGACACGGATATTCTTTCAAGCAGGAAGCACGCCCGCAAAATTAAAATCCGTGTTTCAGGGTCACTGTACTCGAACGCGAAAAAAAGAAAAGGAAACATAAAAAGGATAATCAAACACTTTGGATGGTGAGCGCACTGCTTTTATGAATGTACCGATAACTATCGTTACTGCGAGGGGAAAGAACAGGGGCCGTAATAATGAGAGCGGTAGGGACACAGAATATCGATCAAGTACTGGCGAATCAGAAGGAACCTGCGCTTTTAATGAAAGCTGACGGCGGGGTAGTGTGAGAAACACACAAGCTGACGGAAGAAGGAAAGGAGTGAGCGTACAATTTCCTAAACCAACGGGCTTTTGTTTGTGTGGGACACACGGAATAATTAAGACACTGAGGCGGTTGTAGCCAGGAGGAAGCTGTGTGAACTAGACGTGTGCAGCTCGCGCGTGACTGAGTATCGAGGGATAAATACAGGAGAAATTGAATGAATGAATGAATGAATAAATGAATGAACACGTGTGCGTGCGTGCGTGCGTGCGTGCGTGCGTGCGTGCGTGCGTGCGACAGACATACAGACAGACAGACAGACTCTGTGTGTGTGTGTGTGTGTGTGTGTGTGTGTGTGTGTGTGTGTGTGTGTGTGTGTGTGTGTGTGTGTGTGTGTGAGTGAGAGAGAGAGAGAGAGAAACGATTCTGTATTTCTCAACGATAGACGTTTTAGCACAAAGGTAAAGGTCAATTTTCTAACTTGCCGTTACTACTACTGCTCCTACCACTAAATAATAAGAAGAAGAAAAAGAATAGACAGACAGACAGACAGACAGAGAGGTACAGTAATCAAATAATTATTAATCTGCTGCTTACCGTGTTTCTGTCTCAAGCGCTCAAGAAGAGCTGTATGAAGTTCTTCAATATACCGAACTGCTTCTTCTATAACTTGAACCTGAAAATAAGAACAGATGTTGTTTTCACACTGCACACTGTTGGGTCTTAGTCTTCAAACCAGCGTAAGCTTTACATTTACAGTTTTTATCTCCAACAATATCATAATTGTCATCATTTACTACAAGAATTGTTATATCAGGGGAGACATAAAAATCTGATGCATGCAGTGAAGGTAAGGCTATTCCGTCTGACTCTGAAGCCGATGTCTGAATTTAGTCCGAACAAACAGCGAACATGGTGTTTTGGGGGTTTTTTTGGCGTTTCTCGTGGGACATGCTACATGCAACAGCATGCCTTTGCCCTGTTTTTCCAAAGTGTGTTTTCTGATGTTTTTCATGTTTAGTCGAACAAAAACGTCTCCCTTGTTAATTCCATGAAGCTTACACGGGTAGGTGAAATGTAAAGCGAAATGTCTTAACTGTCCGTAGTATATGCATACCTTTGTGACCTTTTTCTTGGAGGCGACAGAAGGGATCAACGCACGCAGTTTGGAATACTCCCGTTCACGAATACGACGTATGTGTTTTCTGAGCTGCTTCCGGGCAGCCATCTGAGTCAGGGAGGGGCCGCGAATGGAGGAGAATCGTACCATCTGCAAATACAGATACAAAGAAACAGGGATTAGCAAAGTCTTATCTTTACAGCACATATTCGTGGGAAACAAGAAACCACAGATGACCACAAACCACCTCACAAGTGTCAAACCAAGTGTGTATTATTAATTTGTTAACACATTTCGTACTGCGCACAAGTATCAAACGTCTTTAACTCTTTTTCGGTTGTGGCCCTGTATGCGAAAATCAGTCCAGATTTAACGGTTCCTTGTCGGCTCTTACTGCAGCAAACACGAGTATAATCAAAGCGAAACACTCCCACTAAGTCAGATTTAAATCCGCGCATGCGCATTGATTAATCTCAACCCCAAACTTACTTAGTAGGAGCTGAGTTAATGCCATACTACGAAATCGAAATACGCATTATTTCCATTTCAAACATTTCTATAAAAGTCCGGTTCGGAAATCTGTTCCGTCAATAGACGGTATTTCGCGACCACACAAGAGCCGGATACGAAATACCAAAATACCTCTTTCTCTATAAATTGAAGGATTTATGAGCTGGTAGACTTCTGAAAGCAAGAAAATTCCCTTTGTTAACACTAAACAATGATCATGTCTTTGAGAAATCTGTCGCAAAGAGGATGAAAGCCGAAACAGAGACGCTGAAGAAAATCCTACAGAATGGCCAAGATCAGGCCAGCTTATCAAAACCTCATTAAACTGATGGGAGGCCTAGCTACGTAGCTGTGCGACAGTTTCCTGTAAATGTCTTTCGTTTGTTGTTGTTGTTATTTAATTAAAGGGGGTGGGTGTGGGAGGAGGAGGAGGAGGGGGGGTCGTGTTGATTTTTGTCGTTGGTTATTGCGGTCCAGATGCTGTTTCGCTCTTTGTTTCCTTCCTTGTTAGTTTTATCATTTTCTTCGTTTTATTCCTTGGGAAATTTTGGGGTTTTGTGTGTGTTGTTTTGTGTTTTGTCTTTGATGGCGATTGGTTTCTTTTCGTTTTGTTTGTGTTGTTTTATCTTTGTTGGTGGTGGTGGTGGTGGTGTTGATGTTGTTTTGTCGTTGTTTTGTGATGTTTCTTCATTTTTTTGTGTGTTTCGCGGGTCGTTGATGTCGTTCCACATATGAGAATTCATCTTGTCCACCACACTTTCTTACAAAAACATCTACTCCTCAGTGAAGAAGAAAAAAAAACCCTAGGCGATTCCAACTCAAAGGAATCAAAGGTGTGGAAAAACTTTCTGCTCACAACAATAAAGCTGGCCCCTCTATCCCCCTGCACCTGGACACTGAAATCAGATGTCACGCTTATCTCCCCATCTACTGCAGCAGCTGCCTCCCTTGACCATCCACAGCACTGAGGATTTTTTTGTGGAGTTTTTCAGCTAGATCACTGTGGTGGTCAGAAAACATCAGACACGCTCGTTTTTCAAGCCAGCGACCACCTTTTATTTCCCCAGCTTGGCCGGGTGTCAAGGACAGAATATACAGGGTGTTGTTATCTTCTCCTGTGAAGTGAGAAAAGACTTTAACCGCCACAAGAGGGAGCTACGTCCAGTGTCCACAGGCATGCGTGGTGACCCTAGGAGGTCACGGGATAAGTCTGAAGAGGTATCGTTTTTCTGCCCATCTCTGGCCAAAGCTTCTTTTGAGCAGTGTGTCCATGCATGTGCCGGCCTGGCTGTGTTGGGTTCACCCTAGCCATTGTCCGGAGTCCAATTTTGACACCAGCAGTCGCCCCCAGCTGTCTGTCCAGAGTCGCGGGATAGGAAATTAATGGGAAGACGACAGGTGAACCATGCTTACAGTGGGAATCAGCTGTCTTTGTCCAAAGAGTCTAGTACCAAAGGTCCGGCGAAGTACTGCAAGCCAAGTCTAATGTCCTTCGACCGATTGTAGTCGTGGGAGGTTGGTTCCTTTAAACGCAGATGAAGGGTGTTGTTGGACTAGTTATCCAAATTTTCTTTCTGCTTTTGTCTGACGGATGTGGAAATTTAAACAAGTTAGGACAAAGACAAATGAATACCTCAACCCTCCGCTCTTCCCCTTGGTCACATAAGCATGTTGCTTGAACCTTCTGCTTCAAAACAACGGTAAATGATAATCGCGCAAATTGCCGTCCCTCAGTCCCCCACCCCCGGACCAAGTACAATCATTGTTTTTCTGTGTAACGTACAACAGAAAGGCCAACTTCCTCAAACAAAGACTTCACTGTGTCTTTAAATGAAAACACACATGTAAATATAATACAGCCATTAAAACAAACTCATGACAATTAATGTTAAAGAACTGTCCAACATGCTGCTCATTAAAACAAATCTCCTCTCTGGGCAAGGTTCGTATAAGGACGCGTCCTACAAATAAACAAATAAATAAAGCGTAAACCACGCTCCCCGTCTCCTACCCCTTCTCGTGTTTCACACGGGTAGATGCATAGTAGTTGAGCTACCCCCACCATTTAATGGGACAGTCATTGTGTCTCCTGACCAGGTGCAGCTGCGACCCGCTTTCACTTCGGGAGAGGCAGGGAGGGTCCTGGGGGACAGTCGTGGGTCATTAGAGGACACCAGATTCCCTCTCTACACTCGCTGTTAAGGGCCTATACGGGATGAATAGCTTTACACGCAGCAACCTACGGGGTCCCCGATAGCTCAGGAGGTCCACAGGGCAGGTGTCGAAAACGTAAGAGAACAGGTCTCTGATTCAGTCTCTGTAAGCAGAGTCTGTCACTCCACTCCGGCATTGTGCAACGCGTTATTTGTGAGCGGTAGCTCTTCCGTAGTGCAGATGCAACCCGATGCACGGACAATGGGCCAAAGTTTTGGTTATGACCTGCCTTTTGTTTGTCTCTTTGCCAATCTCTTAAAGGTTAGGCCTGAAACTGGTGCTGTTTCGTCTTCTCCGACTTAGTAATATTCCTCCTTGAACAATTTACAATCTTCAACCGAGTTTGCTGAAGTTACATCCATGCAGCGTTTGGAGAAAAGGAAACGACACGTACTGTGAACGTTCCCTCTTTGGTAAACTTTGACTGAAGCCTGTGCGTCAAAGTGTCAAGCACTTGTTCGACCCGGCCTGAGCATTATTATCAGCCCTGCTTGTTCATGCTCAGTAATTGTTTGTTTACTTGTATTGCAATAAACCTGTTTAAACCAAGTGTCAAGCAAGGAGATACCGCGTCACCAAACGTTTGACGCTGTTTCAATTCACTACAAGCGAATCTGAATGCTCATTGTCCCGCAGATGGCTCGCCACTGCCACTGCCCCTGGCCCGAGGCGAACTAGTTGTAACACGTTCCGTTCAGCATTGTAGTATTAACGCCGTGTCACTTTCCTGCTCCGGGCAAAATTCCGTTCAGCTCAGGTCAAGATGGCATCTCTCCGCTAGGAAATGCCCATATGCGCTCCACATCCGCGGCCATTTTTAAAAATGACTGGCATATAAATCAGTGAAGGGTTTCTTGTTCTTGTCTCAGGAGTCTCCCAAGAGTCGTCTTTCAGACTATTCCAACGGTGCGGAAATCGTGCGCAGGCGGACTTCGATCGAGTTCAAATAAATCTTCGGTACAACTCCGCCAAACGGGTTAATTCCATCTTTGCAAAGCCAGCTTATGTTTTGGAACAGTTTCGCTCGTGAGTGTCGTCTGTGCGCTCGAAATACTCTATCTTGGCGATTAGTACAGCGCTGCGTGCGATAGAGTCTTGTTTACACTTTGTGCAAGCCGTCAAACATTCACATTCTACGACTGTTGTTACACTACTACAGCGTTCAGTGTGGTCGCGGCGTCATCGAGTACGCTTCTGTTGGCTGTGTGCCAGCATTGCCGACGCTATCACTGCCCAAGTGTCTAAAGTGATGTGGTGAAAGATACCAGGATGGTAGCATGATCCCTTTAAGAGCAGACGATAAGGTGAATTTGGGCAACAATAAAATTATACAGTTTCCCAATGTGCAAATATCTTGTTACTGTATCTTTCGTCTAGGTGGCAGCCATGATACCTGCCCGTTCTGTACATAGAACACACTCGCCTGACAGCCCTCACATTCCAAGTTATCTTATCGTAGGACTGTGCTTGCTAAAACAATCACAATTATTAGACACATGCTGTGACGTAATCGTCCAGCCATGACTTCATTTCTCCATAATTGTCCTCAAACTGCCATCCAATCACGTGGCATTGTTTCCCCCCCCCCACCACCACCACCACCTCCCATTGCCCTTTATTATCAAAGACGCAATACTTATTGAAAATGTGTGAAACTAACACACAAAACCATAAAGACATCACAAAAATTCATTTCCCCTTTAAACAATATGCTCCCTAATAAAAACGAATTTCTGTTGTGGCGATTTCACAAAATGGGAATAAACGGATTACTCTGTTTCTCAACAAAAGGTCACACCCAAGCTACCATATGTTTGCACTAAATAGGTCGCTAACACAAGGCATGTTCTGTGACACTCGCATACAACGATCATCAATTTTTGTGCAACAAGACTAGACAAGTATAAAACAAAAATTTTCGGCTCTGTTCTGAAAAATAAAGTCGATCACAATCATATCAACCATAAAATTCCTGCTGGTAGATTAATGTGGTTTCATATGTCATTAACGTAAAAACTGCATAACTACAACTTCAGTTAAAAGCGGAAGGTCATACATTTCAAAATGTATGGCACCCAGGAAATGATAATGCGATCGATACGACGGAAATGTTCACCATATGTTACGACTGACTCACTGATACGTATCACGGTAAGTGTGTGATGCACTCACGAAGCGCGCGAACAGCACGTGACGGTGAAGTCAGCGCTGTTATACTCCACATAACATCCGTGTCTAGGACAGCGGAACACGTTGCGACTGTCAACAAACCGAAACAGCTGTCAGCCACTCGAGGCTTTCAGCCGCCAAGAAACAGCCAAACGGCTACTCGAGAAGAGCTATGCGCACGCCAAGAAGTAAAACTCACCTTCATTTTGTGCAGATATGACGAGAGTATGGTACTCCGTGGTAAAAATTAGCAGAACACAGGCCGGTACCGGTGGGTGGAGGCTCGTGACAGTGTCGTTGAATGAAAATCTCGCGGGTCTCAGGCTGTCTTATGGATTTCCCCTTGACCTCAGCACGCAGTCGTATCCATACGTTCAGAGAAAATAGTTCCCTATCACAAATACATTATTTTCTACAAAACATATAGTTGCGATTCTGCATGCCAAATCAATCACAAAATGGGATATTTTTGTACCTTTTTAACAGTTTGGTTTTTGAAAATTAATTCGATTTATTGGTATAGATAGCGCGGGTTTTCCAGCGCAATGATACAAGTGACTCAGTGAGGAAAATTGTCGTCTGCTGCGCGCGTGGTAGCGTGGGAACGTGGGGCGTGCGGAGCGAGAGGTGAAAGAGAGGAGGCGACGGCAGTTAGCAGTACTGCTCCATTGTGTCGCTTGGCCCTCTGCCTTTCAGGGGCGGGGGGAGGAGGGGAGCACACAACTGTCGCAAGTTTTGATTTTTGTTCGACCTCCGCCCATGTAAATACTATCGGGACTGCAAGATGACGTTTTTCCTGGCGGGATAAGCGCTGTGGTCGGCCTCTGGGGTGCTGTGTGTGAACATGCAAGGTGTTACTGGATGGAATGGTAACAGATTGTGTTTTGAAAGGTGCCGCTGCGGACGGACGGACTATTATGTTCGAGACTTTGGAGGAGTTGGCGCGACATGATGTAACCAGTACAGTCGCCAGCTGCAACACACACACACACACACACACACACACACACACACACACACACACACACCTCGCCATAGTAAAACAACCGTCTGTCGCTATCCTGTGAACAATAAAGTCTGACATACTGCACCTGCGGTGTGATTTTTACACATTCGTCAGTCTCAAATTAAACTTGGTGACATGGGCGCGTCTTCTCGCAATTAAACCTGAAAGCTGTCACTACTTCCACATGACCATCGGGAACCCGGCCATCTGTACCCGAGCTGCAAACTATTATCCAGCTTCATTCCTAAGACAAAAACAGGCGCCAGTTACCCAACAGTACAATTCCCAATTTTTGTTGTTGCCTTTTTGGTTTGGTTTGGTTTTCTTGTTGATGTTGTTGTTTGTCTGTTGTTGTTGTTTGTTTGTTTTTTTAATCACACGTACAATAACCACATGACTGTGTTTGCATGCATCTACACATACAGAAGAAATATTATCAAAATAAATGTGATACAGTGTATTAGCGTGATGATGGAAGCCTAAAAGATTCGTTTAAAAAAAAAAAAAGTTCTGCCATCGCTAAAGTTACTCGAACGCCTGTAGTGATTATAACTCACCGAAGCGCACTCACCCAGAAAATAATGTCACGGCTGGACAAACAGCCCAGTAAGCATCCCGCATTCATTTCACTTTTATTCATACACATACACCTATTGGCTGAAATCCGTTTACAGTCTAGAGTTTAGCCCGCAGAATCACGTGCTTTCCGTCTGGTGCACAGTGAGGTGTAGGGACAGCACGCAATGTGGCTGAAGCATGAGCTGTTAAATGTCTGCAATCTCAACCCCCCCCCCCCCCCCAAAAAAAAAAAGCCGCAAACATTGTGTTTTCAAAAACTGCGACTGTACATAATGCAAGCGACTCTCTCACAGTTGCAGAGTAGCCAGCGCTTCGGACACATTTATAAAACCAGAGCGTGAGTTTGCAGTGACTTTATTGTGATTTTGATCAGTGAGCGAGACACATCGCTACAACGTCTAGCGGGTGTCGTGGGCTACACGAGAGGACTAGTCACTGCGATCTTTCTCGCTCAGTATCAAAAAGCGGGTGGGTAGGTGGGTGTTTGGGGGTTTAACGTCCTTTTCCACCACATAGGGTGATATCAAAGACGGGGCAACGATGAAAAAGCCAGCACAAATATTTGGCCCCAGCCGGGATCGAACTCACGACCCTAGCATTAGAAGTCCAACGCTCTACCATTCGACCACCCCGGCTCCCCGTATCAAAACGCAAACTGACTGAGCTGTGATAGTGAAATCAAGCTGCCCGTGGCTTTTATAGGGGCCTTAGAGACGCTGAAAACTTCTGTAACTGTGACAGAGTTGACTGTGCACTTTGCACGGTCGGATAGTTTATGTTTTTAAGCACAGGTTGCGGCTTTTTGTTGCGAATGCAGACCTTTAATTTCCAGTGCGCTACAAAATAACGAAGAAAAAAATGCAGCAGGAGAAGTACACGGTATTTCATTACACTTACGTGTAATCAGAGCGTTGCAGCATCATACACGTACTTCTCTCTTTCTTTTTTTCTTTCTTTTTTTTTTTCCTTGGGGGAATGGGGAGTTGCGGGGGGGGGGGGGTGTCAGTGGCTGCAGTTGTTGTGCTATAATTGTTATACTGTTATGTCCATAATTATAATAGTCGTGAAAACCATAGTTTTCGGAAGATTACCATTTTTTCTTTTCTTTTATTTTATCTTGGGGTGGGGGGGGGGAACTTGAGATGGGGTCCAAACATAGTACGTAGGGGTGGGCAGGGGTTGTCAAAAACAAACAAACAAACATACAAACAAAGGCGAGTCGGCAGCTGTGAAATCAAACGTCCCCGACGTAGCGTGAGAACCTTTGTGCCCATTTTAACCTTCCCCAGGCTAAATACAAATAAACATCAGCAGCCGATGTTACCGCAATTAACAACCCATACAAAGCAGTTTTCGTTCCAGGTAAAACTGTTCCTATGGGAACTCTGGCCTTTATCTTCGACCGGGGTGGGCGTCGCACTGTAAAACTACCCCCCACCATGCACTGCGCACGCCACTGCCCGTAGAAGCCAGATCGCACCTCACATCTTTAGTCTTTTTCACCCGGCCCCCACTCAGTTCTCTCCAAGTCCTCCAAAAGCCCGTGGGAAAAGATTTCGGCCACGCTTTCGGAATTTTATTCCCTTGTTTGGCAGCAGCGTCGAGTCCGGAACCAGGGGATTACGTTCGCTGATCGAAGATTTTGCCAGTTTTAACCTTGAACAAACAGTCATAGATCTCGCGCCCATTGAAATTGCGCAGCGCGGTTTGTGCAACAGAGCGCGCGGAAAGAGGAGGTTCAACTTGAGGTGAGGAGAGGGAGAGGTTCTGCGGTAGGTTTTTGGGGTGCGGTTCGGGGGTGAATGTTTTATTGTTTGTCCCACTCTGGTCGTAAATGTTACGCACAAACGATGATGATGATGATGACGACGACGACGACGACGATGATGATTGTGGAGATTTGATATAGCGCACGGCGCTTAAAAAAAGGGTGGGTGGGTGTTTGGGGGTTTCACGTCCTTTTCCACCGCAAACGGGTGATATCAAAGACGGGACAACGATGAAAAGGCCAGCACAAACATTTGGCCCCAGCCGGGATACGAACTGACGACCCGAGCATTAGAAGTCCAACGCTCTACCGGCTCCCCGCACTTAAAAAGAGGCATTTGGAAGATAGTAAAATTTAAAAAAACAAAAACAAAAAAAAGCAACGAAAAAAACCCGAGACATTTAAAAAAAAAAATATGCAAATAGTGCTACAATGTAAAAGGATGACCAGTAACATATCATTTGCACATCATAACGATGTCATACCAACATAGCGATTGTGTTTCCAGTAATAAGGTTGATTGTGCTGAATTTCACAATACAGACTGTCAGTAGCAAAATTACCTCTGTCGTCAAAAAAAAAATGAAATAAGGCCTAAATTATTTTACATGTCTTTATTTCTGAATATACAGACGACCACACTGTCAGTTCTCTCTTCTTTTTTTTTAATAAAAGCAACAACCGCAACATCACTACCAAATTCGACGACGACGGCTGATGGTCAGGGTGGTGATGACAACGACGACGACGCTGATGATGGAGACGTTGAGATGGTGATGATGATGGTGACGATGATGGTGATGATGACGACGACGACGATGATGATAAGCAGGATGACGAGGATGCACGAGGAAAATTTGAAATCCTCCTCAAGATTGTCATAAGGCAATTCAATCTCAAAGCAAACGCAATCTAATCTCAAAACATACGGTTTGGCCGCCCAGTCCATGTCACACTCCCAGAACATCCGATTTAACGTCATCGAAAAAAAAATCTCAGCCGCAGCTGAACATGCGTTGCGTTTCAGTTTACCTTTCCCATATCACAAGCGCAAAGTAGCTCTAGGGAGAAGAGTAGAGGAGTGGGGGGAGAGGAGGGGGGGGGGGAGAGATCGCTGTTCCCCTTTCTTTTCCGGTGCCAGTTTTGTCAATGCCGAGAGTGGCGGCTGTCGTCTCTCCATCAGATGGCGTCGCGTGGCTCTCGCGAGGCGCGTGGCATGTGACGTCAGGTGTGGGAAACAAGCAGACGACAGTTCCTGCAACGGCCGCCATACTCCACTGACGACCGAACATGAAACGGAAAATGTGTGTGTGTGTGTGTGTGTGTGTGTGTGTGTGTGTGTGTGTGTGTGTGTGTGTGAGAGAGAGAGAGAGAGAGAGAGAGAGAGAGAGCAAACTGAAAAAAAATGAAAAACAGAATAAACAGAAATTCATTTATCCAAGGGAAACCGATATGAACAAAATTTCTCGAGCAGCTTCACAAATTTCCAATGACATTTTCAAAGAGGCTAGGAAAAGGGTGTGTTAGAAATCGTTTTTTGGTTTTTTTTAACGGATGTTGTTTCAACTTTTTATTTTTAATCATTTGTAAAACAATTCTGCAGAATGGGGGGGGGGGGGGAGGGGGGTAATTGTCCAACCTCTTGCCAGAAAACACTGACTAGTCACTAGCCCCAGCGCAGAACATTTCCCGAAAAAACCTGCCTGGCTATTTTTGTGCATGTGATAAATTAGTTTCATTTTTACAGATAAAATACAAACATTTTCGTAATCATGTTTCATTGAAGGCCATGTACGCATTGTTCATGCACGTGCGTGTGCGTCTTGATGTTTTACTGTCGTTTGTACGATTATTATTGGAATTCGGAAATTAATGGACCGAATATTCACGTCCAAAAACTAGTCCAATTTTAAGTTTAAAGAACATTAAAATTTTACCCAAAACAACGCGTAATTGAAACGTTCAGGGGGCGGGGGGAGGACAGAAAGGAAAATAATAGGTCACGACCTAGATCAAGAAAGACTTGCACGTGAGACATATGGCAAGCCCAGGCTTGGTATGGAAGCGCTTCTGCGTAACACTTTCACGCACTTTCTCTACTCTGTGATCACAGTGCGTACCTGCAACAAAGAGAAGAGCTCGCTCTCCCTCGCTACCCTCAAGAAACCGTTCAGTCGGCATCATCAAAGAAGCTACCTGATCAGGTAAACGCGGCCGGTAACGGGACACCAACCAGCTTTTCCGCGGAATTAAACTCCAGTCAGGCGTGTCCACCAATTAAAGACCTACCGTTAGTCGGACCAGAGCGCGCATCTCACAGCTTCGCTGGTTCCACATGGTGGAACTAAACTCCATTGTCCGATCCCCGCGCTTCGGCCGGGCTTCCAACCGACCCTCGCGGTAGGTGGGACCCGACATTTTTGGATTAACCTTTAAATAGACCACTAGGGGTCGGCCCTTTGAGGGTGAAACATAATGACAGACTTTGTGGACAAAATCTTCAACTACCCCCTTAGATAGTATGATGGATCGACTGAATTCAGACAAGCTTCAGTGCGGAGTCTTTTCGGTCCGTGGGTTTCGAGTGTCGAGGTTAATCAGATCATGAATGGAAGGAGAAAGCGTTGTGGAACGGAGTATGCGCTTAACACCTGACCCGTCCCAGCAGGGGGCGCGCAACGATGAGACGAAAAGTGAAAAGGAGAGAGAGAGAGAGAGAGTGGTCGTAAAAACGATGAATAACATCCCAGAAACCGCTATGTAAACTTTTGTTACTTTAATTCTGTTTTCAGCGAGTCGTGATCAAACATCTTTCAAGTCGTGCGTCCGTGAAGCGGCTGCTGTGGAGACCGGGCGCCTCCTGTACATCGCGAGCCCCTCCTGTGGTGGTGTATGATTAACTAACCAAGCGGTAACTAAAAGAGTCGGTGACAAAAGAAGTGAGAGGCTGTAACTAATGATCCGGTTAATGCTTTTGTCTGACGACCAGTTTCATCTTTTGTGGGATGAGATGTGTAGCTGTACAGTGGCATATTATCCTATGTGGCCTTCCTGAACCGGTTTTAATGCTGTTCAAACATTTGCAGTGTAGCAAGAAAAACTGTTTTTTGGTCTCCTTTCTTTTAAAAAAATGGTAAAAAGGAAGAGATAATTGACCCGTCAGCTGGTATAAAAAGCACCCCCCCCCCCTTCCCCTCCTCAAACCTCTCTCTCTCTCTCTCTCTCTTAAAAAAACACGAAGAAGCAACCAAAATTAAGAAATGAAAAACTTTTTGTTTATTTTTTTCATCATGTTTTCCCATTTCAGCAAGATAACACCAACAGTTATAAATTTCACCCCAACGGGAAAATTTTGCACAAGTGTATAATTATGCCGTTATGCCGTTTCAGTTTGCAACTTCATACCGTAAACTTGATATATTTTTCTAGTCAGTAAACGCAGTGAAATTCCATCCTTATTCAAGCTCTGTCTTGACAATGTAGAACAGCAAGGGAAGCCTGATTCGTCTTACTCTTATTGTTGTGTTGGTAATTAACGCGAGCTGCCAAGTTTCCATTATCGCTAATGAACATTTCCAGTACAATATATATTCGACATACAGCTTATCGTAACGTACCCACTGCCTCCGATGTTCGGCTCTCTGTTTTCCCCGGTACCATTTCTCCCATAACACAAAAGGCAACGAAGCCTGACAAAGGCTGTCACGGTACTCGGCCTATTTTCACTTACTGGAGGCACAATGGGCGTCATTACGTGACACGTGTTGTGTGAGTGCGTGACTCGCGTACGTCGTTTGTCACGGTCAGACTGGTCTTGTGTGCTTTGGTCAGCAAGGGCAGATGGACCGAGAGTTTGAATTCTCGGACACATTAATGTGTTGCTGGACCAAGGAGTGGGTGGGCGGGTGAGTGTTTAAGGATTTAACGTCTTTTTGCAAGTTCTAACAACTTCATAGTGCTTTTTTTTTTAACAGACAAACCTGTTTTTTTCCCCCACTACATATCTGGAACACGGAAGACCAGCAAAAATCGTAATGTTTTATATATTATCCACTGATCTTCTTGAATGCCTTCCTTGAGGGAGCCGGGGTGGTCGTGAGTTCGATCCCCGCTGGAGGCAAATATTTGTGCTGGCTTTTTCATCGTTGCCCCGTCTTTGATATCACCCTATGTGGTGGAAAAGGACGCTAAACCCCCAAACACCCACCCACCCTTGAATGCCTTCCTTGAATTTGATGCGTGGCTAACACAAGAACTGAGCGAGCGGCATGTTGGCACGCGCACGGCAAACCCTTGAGTAGAAGAATTTGAATTTTGGACCGCTCGCGCAGAGTGCAGACAACATCGAGCTCAACTAAGCATTTAAATAGAGTATTCATTACCAGTCGCCGGCACGCTGCCACCGTCGCAGATACAGTCCCACTGCATTTTTCTTTGTACTGTACTTATTAGCCATTCTCTCTATCCCCTTTCCTCCTATCACTTCTTTACAAATCTGTCTGTACTGCATCTGACGCCTCCGTCGCAAATGTTTTCTTTGTACTTATGAGCACATTCATAAGTTTTTAACTTGTTGTGCTCGGCTTGTGGAAATTGTGGAGTGTATTTTCTACTTGTTTAAAATGAATAAAAACTGTTTAAACCAAATAGAGTATTTCAAGTGTACAGGCGCATTCACAAGCAAAACGCAAGTTGGCCTCTTGTAGTTTACACGGAAACAGCGCGCTTAAACGCACGCTGTCATTTTCGGAGGACATTTCACAACCTATGATCATACAGATAACGCTCAGCCATCCAACACCGCAGGCCATGATAAAAACCCTAGTGACGGGTACTGCCGCCAGCCAACGGGCGGTTTCTTTTATCAGCAATGCGAGCTTGCGACCACCGTTAATCAGTATAGTCCCCCCCCCCCCCCCCACATACACACAAGATTAATGGACGTCAATGGGACTATGTTGAAACCGGCCTGTCATGCCCCCCCCCCCCACCCCCCTCAAGACAACTGGGCCGTCGCCGATATCATCAGAAGCCACATCGACATCGGCCCGTCAGTCGATGAAGTGATCAACCGTCGGCTATACCCGCATCACAAGCCACCCGACCACTTGTCCAGATCGTATCGGGTGACCGGCGTCACCGATCACGTCAGTGGAGCGGCTTCCCTTTGGTGCGGTGCGCGCACGCAACTTCCGTGACAGCCTCGGGCTGGGGGTTAAGACTGATTGCGATTGGATCTTTTTCGTGGGTTTCGGGGGTTGTCGAACCGGGTCACCAGAGAATGGTCCCGTAGGTTGGCTGCATGACAGGTGAAGCAGGGGGCATAATTATTCACTTAAGCGAAAGATAAATCCGAAAAACGAAACCCTCAGACACTGACACGCGACTTTGACGACAGACAGACTCAGACTCAGGGTTTACTGGGATTTTTTTAAAGGCCCTGGTCTGTACAGCACGTTTCACAGGTTGCTTCAATATACATGGAAAATACATTGCGAGAAGGATCCCACTTTCCTCAGACATTAAATTTTGAACACGGACGTACCGGTTCTAAAGCACAACAAGCAGACTGTGCACAAAACCCACCAACCTGTTATGACAGAGAAAGTATGGCGTGTGTGTTTGTAAAATAAATTAGGCGTGTGTGTGTGTGTGTGTGTGTGTGTGTGTGTGTGTGTGTGTGTGTGTGTGTGTGGTTGTTGTTGTTGTTGTTGTTGTTGCTGATGTTTCACCATGCTCTCCTGTGCATAATTATTCGTTGACTGACTTGACAAATTTCGTTTTAAAAAGAGAGGTCCAAGAAAAATGCCTCCGTGGGATTTGTATAAACGGGATTTTAAAGTTTCCATGCAAAGAAAAACAAACAAACATACAAACTGAAACAAGCAGGCTGGAGGGTAGGTGTTGGGACTTTTAACGTCCTTTTCCACCACGTATGAGTGATATCAAAGACGGGGCAATAAAAAGGCGGCCAGCAAAACTATTTGGCCCCAGTCGGGATTCGAGGGTGGGTAAGGGGGTGGGTGGATGGGTGTTTGGGAGTTTAACGTCCTTTTCCACCACATACGGCTGATATCAAAGACGGGGCAACGATGAAAAAGCCAGCCAAATATTTGGCCCCAGCCGGGATTCGAACCCACGCCCCTAGCATCTACCGTCCAACGCTCTACTGTTGGGCTATCCTGACTCCCCCTACCAAAGTAGGCGGGGTGGGTGTTTTTACGTGTAACGTCTTTTGTCCACCGCGAGGGTAATTTCAAAGACGAGGTATAAATTTTGGTTTTGTCGGGGTTAGAACCTTCGACCTTCCGATCTCTCAGCCAGTTGAGCCGTCAGATTGTCTCTTTAAAAAAAGAAAGAGAAAAAGAATTAGAATAAAGGAAAAAAAAACTAAATCAAAATTGCACCAACAACTACAGAGACTAACTCCGCTGATTCTCCACTAACGGGCGCTGGAAGCAGCAGGACCGAGACTGACTGGGAACAGTGCACGTGCAGCACAGCAGGTTCTTTACGGCAGCAAGCCATCCTTGTCAACTTCTGGCCGCCTGCAGGTGCGGTTGTACTGTCCAACCCCGTGTGGTGTCTCTGTTAGTGCTGAGGTGCATCCAGTGCATTCCATTTACTCAGCTACTTTGAACAAAAAAAATGGAAAAAAAAAAACTTATACTTTTCCAAACTAGAGCCTTCAGGACCAAACAATTAAGTAAATAATAAATACAAATGCCAAGCTACCCCGCCTTATTTACTTTTTTCGGCGGGTGGGGGGCGTAGCCGCAACCTCTGGTATCTCTGGTAAACAGATCCATAGCAGCTGACCTATTCTGAAAACAAGGTGCTCACATCATTAGCCGAGTCAGTTAACGGTTTGGAACAGCCCCCGTATAAATACAACGCCCCCGTCCCCCGCCCCCGCCTACAACCCCACCCCTCACAAGTCTTCCCACTTGTCCCTCTTCATTGTCAAAACCGCTGCTTCCACAATATCCTGATCTTTCTGAAAACAGTATTTACAATCTAAATACCATTAATTCCTCGTGGAGCAGTTTTTGTTAAAAGGATGCTGACTGGCTTCATGAAACCATTACAATAAAACAGCCAGTTTGACTATTGAGATCTGACTAGATCAGTAAACCATGTGTGACGTTGATGATTTCAAATCACATCATGCGTTAGTTTCATTTTTCAGCCTGGCTATCTCTATGAACGACACAAAAACAACATCAGAGAGCATGAATCCTTTTCATCTGGGGTTTTTGTCTAGCATCCAGAATATTACCCCTCTAAGCCACCTGCGAGCTTTTCTGTTTTGACGGCTTTTTCGCCCTATTATTCCACACCCTCCAAAAAAATATGATAGAAAGCATCCGCGCAAAAGAACCGAAGCTCCTAAAATAACACCGGCAATGTCTTCCTTATTATCTACGGTAAAATACCGTCCAAGACTCCTACCTGCGAGGAACAAAGGCCCGGTGATGAAGTGACGACAGCCGAGGGTTTTGAACCGCGGGCCCTCGCTACGTGGCTGCCCTCAAGACAAGAGGGGCGCTCCGTGGGGTCTCCGGGAACAAAGCAGCCACCGACGGAAGGGGAAAGATGAGCTAGACACCCTGGCGAGATGCACGTGCGTCAGTGATTATGGGCTGGAGCAGAACGGCCGGATCGGTTCCGAAGTCAGTAAAGGTCTGTGTCCGTTAGTTATATAGCGGTAACCGGAGTATGAGGAGAATAATTATAGCCCGGCAGTATCAAAAAGCCGTTTGTTTGTTTGTTTGTTTGTTTGTTTGTTTGTTTGTTTGTTTGTTTGTTTGTTTGTTTGTTGTGGACTTTTTGCCTGTTTTGTCTTTTTGCCTTTTCTGTTGTTGTTGTTGTTTGTCTTCTTTTTGTCCGCTTGTCAGTTTGACGTTTCTTCTTCTTCTTCCTGTTTTTTTTTTTTTTTCGCATACATTTTCTTTTTTGTCTTCTTTTTTGTCGTCTCTTTGTTGTCTGCCTGTTGTCCTTTTGTCTTCGTTTGGTATTTTGTCCTATTTCCCATTTTCTTTTTGTCTGATGTATTTGTTAAAGCTATTTTACGAAGAGGTTGCTGTAAAATGCAGTGAATTTTTTTTTTACTAGTGCTGTCTGAAAGAAAGAGAAAGCAAAGAAATAAATCAGCCTTGCATCGAGAAATACAGAACCAAGAAAGTTCATTAGTGACGACACAGCTGAATATGACTCTCTTTTGTGAATGTATCATCACGAGAATATGGAGTTAACCTCGTGTCAACGTAGTCTAGAGATTTTAACGGGGAGATCGGGATAAAAATACTCGTCGTGATATCATCTTATATCTGATAGAGACCACGCACCGTGAAACCCTGACAGGGACCGTAGGCGGTCCGTGTTGTCCTTTCATGATCTCTTCTCCTTTATTTTCTTTCCACGAGGCTATCGAGGGTTTCCTTGCTGGTTTCTGTCAAGGGTCCCAATCGGCGTGATGGGCCATTACCAGGCAAGCGGAAAATTTAAAAATCTGAAGGCTTTGGATGTGCATGACCCCATGGGTTTTCCTGATAATTCTAAAGATGATTATGCGCAAGACATAATATCTTTTTTTTTAATTAAAGATTGTATTTTAACACAGATGTTGCTGCTGCTGAAAAAAAAATGTCAAATTCATTCTATCCTGCATAACGCAGAACCCACACAAAAAAAAACTACAAAAGCTTACAAAGAATTCGATATGATCCAACGAAGGGAGAGAGGAAATCTCAGTCTTTCTTTGAATGATAATATAAATGTTTTTGAAACTGTACAGCACTTTATATATAGAAATATCAGGTCGCTTTGACACCTAAGTTCCGATTACGATTAGCAGTCGCCAATTCGCTGCCACCGTTGAAACCACAGTTCCAGTGCATTTTTCTTTGTACAGTACTTATTGGCCATTCTCTCTATCCCCTTTCTTCCTGTCTCTTTCTTTACAGATCTGGCCTACACTGTATTTGACGTCTCCGCCGCACATGTTTTCTGTACTTATGAGCACACTTATAAGTTGTTGTCTTGTTGTGCTCGGCCTCGTGGAAATTGTGTGAAAGTGCATAATAAATTATGTCTATTTGTTCAAAACGAATTAAACTGTTTAAACCAAGGGAGCATTGTCGCTGCTGTTCCACTTTGCTAAACATCGTATGCGTGTGCTGCTGTGACATTCATAACTGAGGTAACTAAACACGTCTGATAAATCTACGTTGTATGTTTGTATGTATGCATGTATGTGGTATGGATGTAGGTATGTGTATTAGGCACACCCCATCCCATCCCATTCCATTCCATTCCATTCCATTCCATTATGTACATTTGTATATTTGTACGTAGTATGTATGTATGTATGTATGTATGTATGTATGTATGTATGTATGTATGTATGTATGTATGTATGTATGTATGTATGTATGTTTGCATGAGTCCTGCAAAACGTGTGTGCGAGTGACTATAATGTATGTTGGCCGGAGTGGTGAGATTGATCTGTATGTTAATTTATTGTTTCATGTACCCCCAACGGGGTTTTGAAATAAACTTTGACTTGCAAACATGACAATTACATAATCATTTACACTTTGTGGGTCTTGTAAGAACTGTTACGAGCTGATGTCGAGAGTAACACTGTACCATACGTATACTGTTTAAGTTTACCAGTCAGTGTCAGACTATAGCTAGACTGATGTCGAGTCCCACTCGGGGAGAAGAAATTTTCTTTCTCGTATGTGGCACCGTTCATTCAGGCCGACCGTCCGGGGTTCTCTCCGTGTACTCCGGCTTCCTCCCCCTCTGCTTTGGAAATGTTCAGCCCACAAAATTAAAAAAATAAATGCAATTCTAACATTCCGGAACTTAAATTGCTGAGCTGTCCCTTCGCACCATGTGATTGTAATGTGTTCATGTCCAGTGTATGAGAGAATGCGTGTGATTCACGTGAGCGTGCGTTTGAGTTTAGCTCGCGACACTTTGAGCCAAATATTTGGGATAAGCGCCTGTATCAATGCGCTTATTATTATTTTTTTATTATTTATGTCACGTGTTTTTAGTCCGAACAACAGCGAACATTTGGTATTCAAATTTTCCGTGTTTCTCGTGTGACTACAACAAACAACACTACCTTTGCGCTAATCTTTCTAGAGCGTGTTTTGAGCCCTTCTCCATGTTTGTTCGAACAAAAACGCCTCCCGTCATAGTGCGCCATGAGCCCTAGTCAGTTCCAAACCTTCCGTTCGCACCTGCACGAGCCTGCCCTGTTCAACTCCGCGTTCAGTTTTCATAGTTCTCCTCGGTCACAAAGCCGACACGTGTACAATGTTGCTACGGTCGTTTGTGCGCGCTCGTCCGGACACATCAAGTTGTCAGCTTCAAACCCATCAATTTTGTCTCCGTACAGGCGCATGCGCCTATAAGCACCGGTGCAGTCTCAGTCCTCTCAACGCAAGGCCATCAATGCTCAGTTGTAAGTTTTGTGTTGTGATGGAAAGCTTTTCCTTGCCGGCAGGCCTTGTATGCCCGAAAGTACATAGTAAAATATGTTTTCCAAAACTTATCAAAGTAAAAATGGCGAACATTTACGTGCAAAGTATTCTCTGCGTGTGCCGCACGTGTCCGGGATCTAAACGAGCCAAGCAAAACTAAGATCGGCAAAGAAACGAAAGAGTAGATGGACAAAAGGGAGACAACTGGACGCCGCGATCGGTCGTCAAGGGGACAAGCACGAATAGCCAATGGGCGAGACGGCACGTGTATCAGCCATTACTGCACGTGCACCATCTACTATCGGCGGGCATGTCATATGACCCAACACGTGACCCGTCACGTGCTCGCCTGCCATGCGTACTACGGGTGTCTCTGTCATTTACGGTCAAAGAGTACTCTCAAAATGTCCATTGTTTGCTGTTCGCCTTTTGTGCTTTCTTTTTTTCACTCTACGCGAACGTGTCCTGTAAAAAAAGACCTGAAAGTGTCTGCATGTCGCCACGTGCCCAAGAGCGAGCTTGCGTGCTTCTGTGTCATATAATATCGGTGATCTGTCATTGGTCGGAGAGATTTTATGAGAACCTGATAGGCTATATCAGTACATGTATCGTGTCACTTCAATTTAGCGACATTTTGCAGATAAGTAGCGTATTTTTAGCAGAATGATAAGTATTGTTAAGCTTGTGGTACATGCAGGCTACATGCATACAATTTTCAGGAAAATGCACCCAATGCTGGTTGCTAACACTGCAGACTTAGTATTTAGATATTAATCATTAATTACACATACATTGTATTATCATAGTATCATCTAGACTAGACGCATCGCAAATAGATTAGACGCATCGAAAATAGACTGCACGCATCGCAAATCGAATGGACGCATCACATTTATTGTATCTAGACGTGTGTGTGTGTGTGTGTGTGTGTGTGTGTGTGTGTGTGTGTGTGTGTGTGTGTGTAAACTAGCACAACTTTTTTTTTTTTAACGGAGGATGGTAATCGGAATTCTGATACGATTAACTTTATATACAGCTTTTCAGATTTCTGTAGCCATTTCTGTAGCCATTTCTGTAGCCATTTCTGTAGCCAGTTTAACGGATACATGTTTTTGTTTTTTTTAAATGCTGCGTACCTATGGCTTCTTCACAATGAGAGAGAGAGAGAGAGGGGTGTGTGTGTGTGTGTGTGTGTGTGTGTGCGTGTGCGTGTGTGTGTGTGTGTGTGTGTGTGTGTGTGTGTGTGTGTGACCTCACAGCCAAACCTCTCATGAATTTCTGAATGAACATCTGCAAGGTCACTTTGTGGCCCCTGTTCTTTCTTCTTCCGTTTTTCCTCAACCAACATCCGGGTATGTAAAACCGTCAGATTTCATTCTCCCTCTCCGGATGGGAAATAAAATTGACTTAACTTGACTTGGGAAAGGCCTCTCCCGAGCGGTCGAGTAACCCTCGCGGGCAAGTATCGCCTGTGAACGAGAATGGTGCACCTTGGGGAGAGAGCGTCAGCTGGCAAGCGGAGGGAAATTCGCCCGGTCGTAGTTAAACAGGCATCTGCCCATTCACTGGTAATTTCTCAATGGATCGCTAAGGCCCCACATTCCCACGTAGGGATACACACCAGGAACAAAATTCATTCAAGAGAAAACAAAAAATGACGAGGTACCGAAAAGAGTGCGAGTGATTTAACAGAAAATAATTTTCTTTAATTTTTCCCTTGTGTGTTTCAAAATTCGACTAGGCCCAGTTACGATGGACACGATGTGACTGAATGATTTTTAATCACTATGGTTATCTTTAATAGCATACTTTTACAGGGGTTCACTTTGGCACTATTTTTGGAAGCTATTTCTGCGTGGGGACACTAGTGCGTGATTAGGCCTGCGAAAACTTTCATTGATAACTTCAGTTCTGGTTAGCGTGTAACATAAAGTGGTAGTCGGCCGTGTAGCAGGAATTCAGAACTACTGTAAGACAAGTGAGTATCTGAGTATAATGTATTTAAACATTTTTAAACTGAATTGCGTTTTGTAGTTGTTTTTTGTTTTGTTTTGTTTTTTCTCTCTTTTCACGTACGACGTCCATGTAGTCTCTTTTGGTCCAAAACGCTACATATGCCACTCTCTGCAGTTGTCATTGGAATGATTCATCACTTTAAACATTGAAGAAATGACAAGGACAGAAGGAACCCTGTTCCGGGTCCGTCTATACCCCTGCGACGACGGCCAGGTCGGACTAACCGAGACCGAGCCGAGCTGAGTGATACCTACGAAGGAAAAAACGAAAATACTCGGTGACAAGGAAAGTGGACAGTTGCAAGCAACTTTGAGGTCCCCGTGTTATTTCTCAGTGTGCACGGAAGCGATGAAAACTGTCGCATTCACCAGCACAGTACATTTTCAGCCTGTTTCGAGATTATTGCCTGCATGAGTTGTCCCCCGTGCATGCACAGACCGGCAGCATGCATGCTTTTTTCGGGCAGCTTCGTGTTTGTGCGTGCTTGTTGCGGCAAGGGAGACAACTCATGCGTCATTTCGACGTAATCCAACCCTCTGACTGACTCTCACCCTCCGTCACTCACTCCTCACTTTTGCAGGATGTCCCTGGCTGAAATAAAAGACACTGAAAGTCAACAATCATGCGAGCCTTCAGCACAACTGTCACACGATCTCACGCCGCAAGAGAACCGAGAAGAGCGAGAGTATGCGAGACTACGCGAGATGATCCCTGGTCTGTCAAACACAGAAGAAAGTCTGTCAAAGGTAAGGAACTTGTCGAGTGTGACGATTCTCGCTAGGAGCGGTCGGTGGTCTAGTGGTTAACAGACTTGTCACCAGTGCGAGAGGTCAGGGTTCGAGTCCCACTCGGGGCAAAGATTTTTTCCTTCTCGTATGTGACACCGTTCATTCGGGCCGATTGTCGGGGGTTCTCTCCGGGTACTCCGGCTTCCTCCCCCTCTGCTTTGGAAATGTTCAGCCCACCGAATTTAAAAAATAAATGTAATTCTAAATTCCGAATTTTAAATAGCTGAGCTGACCCTTCGCACCACGTGATTGTAATGTGTTTATGTCCAGTGTGTGAGAGAATGCGTGTGATTCACATGAGCGTGCGTGTTGGGTTCAGTTCGCGGCGCTTTGAGCCGATTCACGAAACTGGGTGAAGCACCCATACAATACTCATTATTATTATTATCATTATTATTATTACAAGTAAGGTTGTCGATTTTTATGTACGGAGTTTGAAATCTCGTCGATAAGACGAGACTGCTGAATATCGCATCGCTTCCAGCTGTTTACCAGCGTGTGTGTGTGGCCGACTGGGGAGGTGGCAAGTTGTAAGAGTTTGAACTCAACTTTAGACAATTAACTAAAATTTAAAGCATTGCATCCGGAGTTAGTGAGGGGAGCCGGGGTGACCGAATGGTAGAGCATTGGACTACTAATGCTTGGGTCGTGAGTTCGAATCCCAGCCGGGGCCAAAATTTTAATATTCATCGTTCAGCTTTTTCATCGTTTCCCCCGTCTTTGATGTCACCCGTCCGTGGTGGAAAAGGACGTTAAACCCCCCAAACATACACCCACCCACCCGCCTGCAGTTAGCGTGAGCAGCAGTACGCGTAAACCACCATCCCTGCTAGAGTTTGTGGCTAACGTTTCGTGAGGTAGGTAGGTAGGTAGGTAGGGTGGGTGGATGGGTATGTAGGTAGGTAGGTAGGTGAGCTAGGGTTTAACATCCCTAGGTTTACAGTTAGTGGGGGTAAGGGAAAGCTATCCTAAGGTTAAGCGCGAACAGCCCAGCTGAACACGACTCAGTTTTTGTTTTGTTTTGTTTTGTTGTTGTTGTTGTTGTTGTTGTTTTGGCATAAAGAATAGGAAATTTGACTGAAAATTCCCCGGCCTGTTTAACGCCCTTTACTCTAATAAACAGTTTGGGGACTTTTTTTTCACTGTTTTGGGCTTTTCAAAAAGCCGGTTTTTTTATATATATCATACATTGTTCAACTCCTAGTCGCTACAAGAGGGCATGAAAAAACCAAGATATCACGGTCCTGTCTATACAATATTTATTTTATTAATTTTACTAAAGAGTGGTAAAATTTCAGGCCACCCTGAAACGTTTCGTGACTTGCTTGCCGAGATTTTATAGTTCGTATACCGTGTCGCTAGCGATAGGGTACGTAGCGTACACAGTCGCTGACGACACTGTACAGCGCATACGGCATCACCAAAACCCATACAGCTGTGCCTGTTTCAGAAGCAGTATCTGACTCTAAGTGGTTCATAACAGTTAATTAAACAATGGGTGTTCCACGCTTAAGCTACATTACTTGGGCGTTACTGACTCCCCTCTGTGGCCGCCGCGCCTTTCAGGTCTTTCAAGGCGGGAAGTACCGCCAGGGACCTCATATCCAAGAACCCTTTAATTATCCGCTACCCTCTTGTGCCTTTCGTGCTAGTGTCCAACAAGTCCAATGAAGGTACGTGTAACTGCTGGATCTCTGAATCCTGCTTCGTGTCTTAGTTCCACATCTCAAAGTCTCTTTCATGTATTGTTAGTCCTATTTAGTGTATTTGGCGTCTCTATCTCTCCTTTCGCGTTACGTGAAGCGGTGCCGCAGTTGTCCAAAACTAATTCCCACAACTCACGCTGAGACAAGATCCGATGCAACGTCTTCACGGTCACGGATGCGATTACGCGGACCAAAGCGGTTCCACACCACCCACCGCCCTAAACACCATTACCGGGGGTTTAAACCTCCTTAGCCCTTCGTTCCGCTGCGGGCAGGTGGCTTCACACCTTTACCGCCCCGTTCTCCCAGCGAGCGCTGCTTTGACCGCGGCCCCGTGAAATTAAATCTCGTGTTTTTCCCACCTTCGTCTTTCTCGTCTGGCTTTGCCGGGGTGGCTGTTTTGCCGGTGTTGGCTTTGGACGGGTATCGGGTAGTCCGCCTACCCACCTGCTAGGTGCTGGCGGCTTCAAAGTCGGCTTTCGGCGCTCAGGGAATCACCTTCGTGACTCTGTAATGGGACCCCGCGTGGGATTTGCACGTCACGCTTGTTATGGTTGTGTGTTAATATAATCCTGGTGAACGCCCGTTTTCTTCGGGATGTGCGACTCGTGAACGAGCCGGATGAGTACGTCATAGCACGCCCTCCTTCGTCGGTCGCCTTTGGTCGTGGCGCGCCTCAAAATTACCAAGCGCAACCTGAAATCCTTTGGCGAGCGCGGTTTCAGTTTTGTCGCACAAACCTTTTGGAATTCTCTGGATTCAAATCTGCGAAATGTGCCCCTCACTGTCTGTTTTTAAGAGCAATCTTAAAACGGTTTTTTGGGTTTGTTTGTTTTTTTTCAAAGCCTTCCAGTGAGTCCCTGTGTAACCAGTTAGTTTCACCAGTGTATGTCTGTTCGTCGTTTGTAAAATGTGCGTGAAGGCCGTTCTTAACCGGGCGAACCACCAGTCTGGTGAACTTGTTCGGCGAACTGTGTATTGTATACGAACAGGGCAAGCGCACACACGTACATAGTTCCAGAGGTTCGGCCGGACTAGTTCTCTTTCTTAACCGACCGTTAATGATATGCATACGTCATCGCCCGAACAAGCCGGCGGACTCGGAAGTTGAGACAATCGTAAACAACCAAAATGGCCGCCTTCGTAGATCGAGACGACCAGGCATTTGCGGTAGTTATCGTTTTGAGTGAACTCTTGGAAGCCGAGGAAGAGGAGATAAGAGGAAAAGAGCGCGAGAGAGGGAAATGTGAAGTGAGTCGATAGCCGCAATGCCGTCCGCCATTTTCCTCAAGTTTGTACATGCGCACAACAGCTCAGTCTCCCCGAGCAACCAATCAGAGCGCAGGATCGGCAAAAGGATCGCGAGGGTTCCCACGAAACGCTATGCAGTCCTCGAACCTAGTTCGCCGAACCTTTCGAACCAGGGTTTCCGCACAAGTATTTGGTCGGTTAAGAAACAACGTGCGCGAACCTAGCTCGCCGTACTCTCCGAACCTAGTTCGCGAACCAAAAGTCTGCCCGGTTAAGAACGGCCTTTAGTGTCGTTGAGTGATTGGCAGATTGAGTTTTATGTAAAGAAATGCACCCTACAACTGCCATTTATTATTATTATTATTATTATTATTCGCTATTCTATACCTAAACCTGGGGTGTGATGCATGAAAAGACACTAGACAGTCTGAGACTTATAGTTTCAGACTTATTACATCGCGACTGTCATCAGTGTGCATTTGCGATGCACGCAGGGACTTGCCCTAATCTCTGCTTATGCGTCTACTAATCGTTTATTCTCAGTCGAGTGAAGCTGGTCAAAGACTTACCTGGTGACAGTTTGAATACATCTGACAATTACTTTTTGTGTACGCTTTTGAACGCAAGTCGTCAAACAGTAGACTTGTCCATCACTGTAAGGGGTAAATCAGTTGTGGGCGACTTGCAAGTCTGTCTGGAATGAATAGTGACTGTTCCGTCCGACTCAGTCTAGCAACTGGGGCGGTCGGTGGTCTAGTGGTTAAGAGACTTGTCACCAATGCGAGAGGTCAGGAGTCCCACTCGGGGCAAAGAATTTGTCCTTCTCGTACGTGGCACCGTTCATTCGGGCCGATCGTCGGGGGTTCTCTCCGGGTACTCCGGCTTCCTCCCCCTCTGCTTTGGAAATGTTCAGCCCACCAAATTTGAAAAATAAATGCAATTCTAAATTCCGAAATTTAAGTAGCTGAGCTGACCCTAAGCACCACGTGATTGTAATGTGTTTATGTCCAGTGTTTGAGAGAATGCGTGTGATTCACGTGAGCGTGCGTGTTGGGTTCAGTTCGCGGCGCTTTGAGCCGATTCATGAAATTGGGTAAAGCGCCTATACAATACTCATTATTATTATTATTATTAACTGCGTTGCTAAACAGCTGTCGCCGCTGTCGTACACTGGTCGCTGGTTCAAATCCCAACTCAGTAAAACGGCATACAAACTATTTTCCACCCAGCCCCAGTCCTTCCCACCTCCACCACTGTCTACATTTGGATAGTTTATGTGGTCTGTGGTGTTTATGAAAAAAAAAATCAACCAAACTAAACACAGAACAAACTGTAATTAAAACATGGTTACATGGTTAGGGGCGGTCGGTGGTCTAGTGGTTAAGAGACCTGTCACCAATGCGAGAGGTGGGGGGTTCCAGTCCCACTCGGGGCAAAGAATTTTTCCTTCTCGTATGTGGCACCGTTCATTCGGGCCGATCGTCGGGGGTTCTCTCCGGGTACTCCGGCTTCCTCCCCCTCTGCTTTGGAAATGTTCAGCCCACAAAATTTGAAAAATAAATGCAATTCTAAATTCCGAAATTTAAATAGCTGAGCTGACCCTTCTCACCACGTGATTGTAATGTGTTTATGTCCAGTATGTGAGAGAATGCGTGTGATTCACGTGAGCGTGCGTGTCGGGTTCAGTTCGCGGCGCTTTGAGCCGATTCATAAAATTGGGTAAAGCGCCTATATAATACTCATTATTATTATTATTATTATTATTAAAAAACGACAATAGCCCAGCTGTTCCTCCTCCCCCCCCCCCCCCCCCCATCTCTTTTGGGCTTTCATTTATTGAAGACAAGGAGCCAAGGGGCATAATGCATGTCCATCCCCAGCACGTGCATGTAATCTCACGGGCCGGAACTAATTCTCCAGTTCTGGAGGAAGAAAAACAAAGCACGGTGTGGCCAGTAAAAAAAAGAGCAAAGGCGGACAACCGCGTCCATTCTGGGACTTTTTTTTAAAGGCTCTGACAATTGGTCGCGTGTCGGAATTACCGACCTGGAAACACTCGCCTAGTGTACCGGATTAGTTTCCAGCAAATGGAGATGAACAATTGGCAGACCGTCAGAGAAGAAGGAAAAAAAATGGCAGCCGTTGAGTAGAGGCCATTTTGAGCATTGTTGTATGGTCAGTGCATCAGTGCAGCCAGTCAGTCAAACCTTCAATCAATATAACTCGTGCCACGCGGAAGCATAACTGACCAATTCACTGCAGACGGCGGGGCTGACAGTAAGAGGTCTCGAATAGGCCGCCGAGTGAAATTGACGCGGACTGAAAACTGTCGTCTGCTCGCATATGTCACGCTCTGGAGGGGTGAAAGGTTGCACTGCGCGTGCGTGGGAGGGGGGACAGCGCGCATCGAGCGTGACACGCCGAGGGAAGCCCGGGGAGTCAGAAGTGCGCGTGTGACGTTGGAAAATGCCAAGACGCGCGCTTTTCTGGTGGGCGGTTAGAATATGGCTGTGGCAGTGGCATGCAGCGCTTCAGCAGGCGTCGCCACCTGTCGGTGGTGAACCCGAACCCAAAACTAGGTGGCGCTACGACCGTATCTGGACGTTTGATTTTATAATAAATATTTAAAACCCTATTGTATGCTCAGTGCGTAGGCCGTGGTACTTTTGTGCTTATGTTTCTTACCGCGTGAAAGGCGTTTCTTGCTTGCTATCTTTTGGCTGTGCGTCGTGGGTGTTAGTTTACAATTCTGTGTGTTTGTTTGTTTGTTTTTGGTGTTTTGTTGTTGTTTTGGGTTTGTTTGTTTTTTTTGTTTGTATGGATTTTTTGGAGGTTTTTTTGTTGTTGTTTTGTTTTGGTTTTTTTGCTTGTTTGTTGCTTTTTTGTTAGTTTGTTTGTTTGGGGGTCCTGTTATTGATTTTTGTTGTTTTTTGTTTGTTTGTTTGTTTGTTTGTTTTTTTGGGGGCGGGTGTCTTTTTTGTTTATTGTAGTTGTTTTGTTGTTGTTGTTGGGTTTTTTGTTTTGTTTGTTTGTTTGTTTGTTTGTTTGTTTTTGGGAGGAGGATGTGTGGGGGGGGGAGGGGGGTAATGTTGGTTTGTTTTAGGGATTTTTTGAGGTTTTTTTTTTGTTTTTGTTGTGGTGTTCATGTTGTTGTCGTTGTTTTTGTTGTTATTTGGGTTTTCTCGGGTTTTCGTTTGCATTGTTGTTGTTTTGTCTGTTTTGATTCATTGTTAGATTTTAAAATTTATTTTTAATGACCTTAACTGTTGGTATTTTTGTTGTTGTGTTTGTTTGTCGTTGTCGTTGTGTTGAATTGAAAGAAAGTAAACTGTTCTGAAATGAAAATTAAAACTTTCCCCCTTTACACCAGTACTTCGCGTTGACATCTTGACGGTAACAGGTGGACCACTAGCGACGTCAGTTAACCCCTCTCAGTGTGAAATATGATCGCCTGAAGGGTTTTACGAGCAGTAGTCCCTTGCTTAGTACCCTCATTAAAAGATGCTGAATTGAGGTATACTACATACAAGTACGGGTATGGTCGCGTCATCTGCGTCTTTCTCTTTGTACGCAAAACTTTCAGTAACGCTT
>JACVVK020000146.1:1185000-1307500 GCA_018292915.2 Batillaria attramentaria
GAGCAGACAACACAATGCAGCTGCTAGAAGGTTAATGCGGTGTCAGGCAACGCGTCATTGTTCTCCCTAAAAAAAAAAAAAAAAAAAACCTCTACACGCCTTCTCCAGTCTGCAGTTCAGCCCGAGAAATCACGTGCACATCAACGGTGCACAGAATGGGTAAGCCGGAAACAACACACAAGCTGCCTCAGGTTTGAGGGCTGAAGCATGAACTGTGGTTGTGCACAAAGCAACAATTAATCAGCACCGACTGATGTCGAATGAGGCCGAACGTTGACGGGAATGACCGAGGCTTGCCGGGAGTTAGCGAGCTAATTTACGGGAACTCCTGCCTGGGAGGTTGGACCTGTGTTTAAGTCGAAAACAGCAGGGTGGCCGCCCTTGCCAATTTATCAGTAATAGCGGTAAATGTTTGAAAATCGCCAGGGAACATTTACGCCCGCATAAAATGCAGTCACACGCCACGCAGGTAAATTTGAGACGAGCTTTTTCTAAACAGAGTGGCGCGTGTGTTGCCCGCATGGAGGCTGAAGTACCTCCTATTACCGTGGCAGATATATGGCTGGTAAACGTCTCCATAGCATATGTTTCGAAGTTTGGTTTGAACGAAATCCCCGTCTGTTCAATGAGTCGTAATGGAGTTCTTTTTCTTGCACAGCTGAGATAGATGAAAACAAAGCAAAGAGGATGCAGGCGTGAGTTTGAAAAAAAAAAAGAGCAAGCTCTCTCTCTCTCTCTCAAAAAAACCTATATTTATCGTACGCCTCGGGGTGTGTGTGTGTGTGTGTGTGTGTGTGTGTGTGTGTGTGTGTGTGTGTGTGTGTGTGTGTGTGTGTGTGTGTGTGTTGCCTTCCGTCGTATTTTCAATTTCTTTTTCACACATAATTATCTTTTTCAGTCGCGTAACTGACAAGTATATAATTATAGTCAAGTCTTTTCTTGTAAAATACGTTCGTTCTCTTTCCTTTTGCGTGCGCGCGTGCGTGCGTGTGTGTGTGTGTGTGTGTGTGTGTGTGTGTGTGTGTGTGTGTGTGTGTGTGTGTGTGAGTGTGTGTGTGTGTGTGTGTGTGTGTGTGTGTGTGTGTGTGTGTGTGTGTGTGTGTGTGTTTCCGCTTGGGTTCCGTTGCTAATCTGCTAGTCTTGTTATGTACATGGAACTCCAAAACTCAGTATTTCGCTCTCACTCTTAACCAGTGTGTCGCTGAAGTCAATAGAACGACAATCCTCACAATCTTCCAGTGTGTACACGACTTTATAATAAAAAGCCAGCGCTTTGCTATATAATAGTTAAAGCACTTACTGTGCCGCGGGCAGTCTGTCAGCTGCGCCAACCGAACCAATTCCCCCTCCCCCGCCCTTCCTTTCCCCTCCCTCTCTCGTGTTCTCACTGTCCCTTCTTCTTACTCTCCCTCTTCCCCTGTCCCTCCCTCTCTTGTCTTATTATTATTATTATGCTGTATGCTGTGACAGTATTCGCCGTACTACCTTGTGAATGTTCACAGGCGCAGGCTATATATAGGCTTCTGGCCTTTTGCCACCGCCTGAATACTTGTTTGTGTAAACTGGCCATCGGAATTAAACCAAGTTTAAATCCATAGAACGACAAGAGTCACGAAACGCACAGATGGAGGGTTTGCTTTCAAGGTTAAACGCTGCGGACCAACCCGTCAGTGACGGCCAAGATAAAACACGACAGACGTTATGGGCACGTTACCCCCCTCCCCCCCCCCCCCCTCCCCCTCCCGTAAATCTCCGCCCCCCCGGCATTCACTCACCCGTTTCCCAACACAATCCAACTCCTCTTCTGTCTCTTTTCTCCTCATCCAGGTGTCCACCGGACCGTATCCCCAGTCCCCTCCCTCCAGCAACCCACCCGTATCAGTGACCCTCGGTTGGCCGTCCTTGCAAAAGAGTTACCCTACTTACGGAATTTCAAGGTTGATGAAGGGTACCAATCGTTCGTACAGTGGGCAGCTGAACCTGTCGTGGTGCAACGTCCGCCCCAGTCACAGTCCCTCCAAACCCCCACCTCTACTCCCACCCCAACCCCCCAACCCCCTTTAAAAAAAAATGCTGTTTGATTTTGTTGTTGGTGTTCGTTTGTTTCTTTGTTTGGTTGGTTGGTTGGTTGTTGTTGTTGGTGTTGTTGTTGTGTGTGTGTGTGTGTGTGTGTGTGTGTGTGTGTGTGTGTGTGTGTGTGTGTGTGTGTGTTGTTTGGGATTTTGGGCTTTTTTTATAGTGTGTGTGTGTGTGTGTGTGTGGGTGGGTGGGTGGGTGGGTGGGGGGAAGGGGGGCTTGAAGGGTGGGTGGGTGTTTGGGAGTTTAACGTCCTTTTCCACCACGTAAGGGGGACAACGAAAAACAGGTCAGAACAAATATTTGGCCCCATTCAGGATTCGAAGGAGGGAAAGGGGGGGGGGGGGGTTCGGATCTTGAAACTCCCAGTACATGTACCTGAGTGAAGGATGATCCTCTGAAAAAGTTTCCCACTACCTCCCCCCGCCCTGACCCCCCCCCCCCCCCCCCCTCCTACTTTCGCCCCCCTACTCCCCACCCCTCCCCTGTCCAGCTTCCGCCCCCTTGTCCCTGGCCCCGTGCCCTCGACAGACGGACCAAGACCTCACCACAATTGTCACCGCAAATGCACAATGGTCATTTCTCTTTGAGGTCAGTAGGATGGTCTCATTGACCATCTGATAGACTGGCGGCTCGTGGTAGGGGGTCTGTGTGAACACACGCTCGAACTTTGACCACGAAGCCCTCTCAAACTGCCCTGTCTGTCTGTCTTCAGTTTACAAGCAGCGGCATGGCAGTTATCCAAGTTTATCGCTTGTGCGGCGTTAAGCCCTAAAAACTCACTCAAAACTCCACGTTTATCTTGTTTATGATGAAGCAAATGGCAAACGTATGGTAATTCACATGATTCAAAGATTCAAGATTCAAAGATTCAAACGACTTTATTGTGTCCATCAAGAACAAATTTGTTTGTTTGTTGTTGTTGTTGTTGTTTGTTTTGTTTGTTTTGTTTTTTGGCCAGGGGCATGAATAAATAGAATAAAGGGTTAATATTTAAAAGCAGCTTCACTATGTATGACTATTACAAGACGAGCAAACTGAAACTGATAAGAAAAGACACAATGCACAAAATTGATTCACCACTACTGATGATAGCGGGACGGGCATGAAATGATTGTAACCGGGTTGCACTGTGCAAACAGTGATCGATCTGTGAAGCTGTAATAGGCGTAAATTGTAATGACCATAATTATGACCTGTTAGCCTTTGTCACGTTTGTTTTTGTTATTCTTCTGCGGTGTGTGTGTGTGTGTGTGTGTGTGTGTGTGTGTGTGTGTGTGTGTGTGTGTGTGTGTGTGTGTGTGTGGTGTTAGTTTTGTTTCTTTGTTATGTTGTTTCCATAGTAATGGAAACAACATCATAGGACGGACTAAAAATTCCACGTTCAAAGGCACGTTTTGTGGAACAAACGCACGTCGCTCGCATTCTCCGCACAGACATGATGCAAGTGTAACTCTGACAGTAACAACGTTGTTACTGGCGGGCATGGTGCCCCTGAACGCACTTCTCCGCCACAGTGAGTGCCGTCTGTGTGTGTGTGTGTGTGTGTGTGTGTGTGTGTGTGTGTGTGTGTGTGTGTGTGTGTGTGTGATTTGTGTCCAGGCCTTTTTATTTTCGCCTTACAAAGCCTCGATACTTATGAAAGGCATACAGCAGAGTGTGGAAAACTTTTCATCGAATTCGTTTAATAAGTGCATCAGAATCAGACACTTGGGTCAGAATATAGCATCTGACACCATTGTGGTGACTCTGGCCGGCGTATGAATTGTTCTAGAAGTGTACCGCGTACGAAGCAGACGACATTAATTCAGTGGTTGTGGACGGAGGACCAGCTAGACGGCGCTGATTGGTAGCTATTTTTAGAAGCTTTGTCGATCCCAAGGCTGTTCAGGAATGGACCGTAGGCTAAACAAAAATCGCATTTCTCTAATATTAGAAGCCACAAAGTCACGAAAACGGTCGCGATGGTCAAATGAAACATCCTTCTATCTGGTAAACAGTCTGTGAGCTTCGAAAGCGGCAGTTTTTCGTCTGCCCGGCGTTACGAACATGTGGAAGCTTTAGGCGTCCTTTTACACCACATACGTGAGAAGTGAACTGGTGCCGCACGGCTTGCATTTCGGAAGAACTGGAATGGACATTGGATGGCTGCTCGATTCGTTCATAGCACGTCTGTGTCCCAGTTCGAGAAACAGGAAACGATGGACAACAGAACTTATTCAGCAGGATGTCAGACCCCCCTACTGGACTCATCACTGTTGACCAACTCCTCATCTTCCCCCATGAAACAGCCCAGAACAACGCTGGCTCATGGCTGCTCGGTTCGTTCATAGCACGTCTGTCTCCAAGTGCGAGAAACAGGAAAAGATGGACAACAGAAATTATTCAGCAGAATGTCAGACCCCCTACTGGACCCATCGCTGTTGACCAACTCCTCATCTTCCCCCATGCAACAGCCCAGAACAATGCCGGCTCACTGTCTGTCATCCAACTGCGCACTCAGGTGGAAGGACGACCCCTGTGACAGATCCCCCCCTTCCAAGATCACAGGTCCTGAGGTTGCGCCCCCTTATTGGTTTGCCAACAGAGTTAATGTTCCTTGATTGTGCGACGCAAGGAGACAGGATGGTCAGGGAGTTTTTTGTTAGGGCCGAGTCGGACACGGACAGAGACATTGTGGTCATCTGTTGGAGAACCCGCTTTTGTCCTCAATCGTTTTCGGGAAGGAGGGGCCTTCTCAAGACGTTGTATTCTTTTCCCAGGCTTGTCCAGTTGGTGGAGAGGACGAGACAGATGCGCTAGTGTCCGGAACAGCACGGCCCGACTCCCATATGGTGACCGCTGGCAAAGAAGTTTTCCAAGGACCACGCAAAGAAGGAGGTGGAAGGTTTTGGGGGCGGAGTGACCGTGACATCTGTTTTAGTTTTGTCCTGTGCTTGAGGGCCTCGAAGGAACCCGTCTTAATTTGCTAGAACGAAGGCTTGGTTTCGGCGGGAGTTGAAATTATACCGACCCCTAACTTATCCTGTGTTTTATTGTTGTTGTTGTTATTTTTGTTCTTTCGAGTTGAGAATTGTCCACAGTAACCAAGGACAAGGAAAGCAGATGTAGGTGAATTTAAAAGTGTTCATATGGACCGTTCAGTTACTGTAGCCACCAAACCGCCTCCCCCCCTCTCTCTCTCTCTCTCTCTCTCTCACGCGTCCGTGTGTGTGTGTGTGTGTGTGTGTGTGTGTGTGTGTGAAATGTATTTTCAATCTTTCTTATACTTATCCTTCCATGCTTTTTTTTTTTAGCAACGGCAAAAAATAGAACAGTGTATTTCCAAATCTTTTTCTTTGAAATATAAAGGTCTTCTGTTGGTTTGTTCTCTCGTAGCTTGCCCACCAGGGCTGTCTCCAAGTACTCCAAGACTTTTTGCCACTTGCCAAGTTCAGGTTAGGTATGCACTGACGAACCCAGAAAGGAACCAGGCAATGTTCTGCCAATCGCGTTTAGCCAGCAACTCCAGCCCCACTCAAAAATTGATCAGCGTTGTCACCCAGAACTCTCCCCCCAGAACAAGCGGGACTAATTGCAAGACGGCAGGATCAAACCCAATCAGAGGGCAAGGCGAGACAAGAGATCTGACCATCCGGTCATTACATCAGTTTGTCCCCATCAATTATGCTAGGCGGGGACAAGAATGGCAGTGACCCGGTCAGTTGCGTCGTGTGACCGGGCTGGCCGCCCGGCTTATGACGTTCACACGTCCCGCCGTGCGCAGTGTCGTCTGTTTTTGTGACACTGGAAGAGGCTTGCTATTTGCGGGCGTGGTGGTACCTCTGCGCTTCCAGTCAGCGCTGTCATGAGCGATGAGATTGTGTGGATGACTTGATGTTAGTAAATCTGATCATTGAACTAAGAGAGAGACAGAGACACAGAGAGAGACAGAGAGAGAGACAGAGACCTCAATGAAACTTTATTTTACGACGGTTTAAGCAACTTAACATTAACAGTCAGTTTTTCATACCTACCTACCTGCCTGCCGCAACTAAACTCGCGCTCGCCTATTTTATGACACTGATGCGGACGAGATGGACGTTAACCCTGCAGAGCGCATAGACACCCCCCCCCCCTCCCTCTCTCTCTCTCTCTCTTCTCATGTGTTTGCATTGATACCTATGTACCGTTTGTGTGTCGTGCCTGCGTCCTTCCGTAGTTAGACAACTGGTGTGTGTGTGTGTGTGTGTGTGTGTGTGTGTGTGTGTGTGTGTGTGTGTGTGTGTGTGTGTGTGTAGCATTAGCAACGGCAAGACTGAAAACTGGGCTACTAGACCAATGTCTTTTACCGTTGACAAATAAAGTTTCATTTCATCTCTCTCTCTTTCTCTCTCTCTCTCTCTCTCTCGTTGCCCCGTCTTTGATACCACCCGTATGTGGTGGAAAAGGACGTTAGATCCCAAAACACCCACCCACCCTCTCTCTCTCTCTCTCTCTCTCTGTTGCAGTGCTGATTCACCATAATCACGGATCAATTTACTCTGCCATTGCACTACTGTCACAATGTATATGTTCCACCCTGAGCATAACCATCAGCTGTGCCTGTTCAAACTCATTAATTGTTACCTTTCTGCAACCCGTTTTGCAATAACCTTCTCAGTGTAAACTAACACAGCAACAACAACAACAAGATCTGCAGAAAACCATCCAACTGAACTGTTCCAGCGTCCCGCCGTCTTTGATATCACCCTTGCGTGGTGGAAAAGGACGTTAAACTCCCAAACACCCACCCGCCCACCCGCGTCCCGGCGACTGGAGAACTTCTGGTCATTCTCATTTTTGTTCGTGTAGCATCGGTGGCCAAGAGCTGTCGGGGCCCGAACACTGACAAGGAACCTCCTCCTTGTCTAATTGTCCAGTGTGTTAGTCGACAAACCGAGCGACATATGGGAGGCTTTTGTTTTCACAACTCTCAACAGAGTTGCGTCTGTTAGCACACAGATGTCCGAGTTCTGCGACTGAGGCGTAGTTGATCACGGGCAGGCTAGAAGTTCCGCCTCTCCTCATGCAAGGACAGCTATTCAACTGTTTCGACGGGTGTATTTCAGGATTGCCTTTCTCCACACCCTAGTCTTCCTTTCATTCTGGAGAACCTAATGCGAGCTTGCCACAGCCTGCCCACCCGATTTCAACATCCTTTCAACAGAAGGCTTAAAGTCGGCAGTGTGTCTCACACGCTTTCTTCGTTATGATGTCTTGCACCTCGCCATAAACAGGCTTGAAAGTGGTCGTGCTAGTTTTGTCAATACAGCGGCACTGTAGACTTTTGTTCGGTCTCAAGTTTGATTTCAAGCGAGGCCATTTAACGCTGAAAACGGTTGCATGTTGTTCTTCTCTTTTCTCCAGCGCAGCTTGCAAGTGTTTGGCTTTTAGAGAGCAAACTGATCTGCCCGCGCCGGCTCTGTGAGAATGGTCACGCCCTCAATGCAAGCTTTTCTATCAGGCATGAAAAATATATGAACCTGAAAATGAGCAAAGCGCTGGTAAACGCCTTTAGTTTTTTCACTCTCTTTCTCCTGGTCACGGTGAAAAGTCAACCGGTGACTTTTTTTTTTTTTCCTCATGTCAAAGAGTGCAGAAAGCACATAGAATCTCTATCTCTCTCTCTCTCTCTCTCTCTCTCTCTCTCTCACACACACACACACACACACACACACACACACACACACACACACACACACACGCACGCACGCACGCACGCACACGAACAAGCGCGCGCCATATTTAGTATATAGTTAGAAGGATAATCAAAAGAAAATGAAATACAAGTAGTGATGTTGAATGTTCTCTTTGCAAGATATCTCTTTTTTTTTTAACTGCACTTTTTATCACTGTTCGTGAATATAATAACAAAAAAACAAAAAAAGGAAAATGGCAGCAAACCGAAAAATGAACAAACGCAACACAATCTGATTTCTCACAAAATTACACAGAGCGACTGACAGACAGGGGCTCGTAACTCACTCAACTCAATTACATGGGGATGTCCTCCCCTGTTTTCAAGGCTTTGTTAGCGATGACATCCCAGCGACAAACCAACGACATTAAATTGATTAACCATTTAACGCTGTCAGTCCACAGCTACCCTATGGGCAGGCAGAGTCGTTCAACGCCATCTCACTGTTCTCTCAGAGGCGCAGGTGTTAAATTGAAAAAAATATCACATCGGCCGCCATGACAGGTCATTGTCTTGAGCCAGATGTTTAGAAGCGGACCGAAAGATATTTTATACGCAACGGAAATTCACTCACAGAGTTTGTTGCCTGAGTCAGTAGTTGGATCCAGATCGAAATATCTGTGATTAGAAGAAGAGGGGTAGGGATGCCCGGGTGGGGGGAGGCGGGAGGGGTGGTGGCGGGGTGTGTATGTGTGTAGGCGGGGGGGGGGGAGGAGGGGCGGAGGGGGGGAGTGGCGGGGGGGGGGGGGGGGTCATGAAAATGACAGCGGGGAAGGGTGATGATGGCTAGGACTCGGGTTCTGATTTATTATTATTATTATTATTATTATTATTTGCCGGTTTGTTTGTTTTTTTGTGCTGTATGGGTGGTACAGTATCATTGACGCGTAAGCAAACTTTACAGAATTCACGAACCATTTGATAAAAGAGATTGTATAATTCCTCCTTGCTTCCTGTCGTACATCTGTTCTGCACTATAGAACCGACTGTTGCACTCCATTTCTCGTATTTTCACTTGAGGATTTTTATTCACTTCCGTTGGTATAAAATATTCAATTTAAGATCAGAAAATGAACTAAAGTCCATTTAAGTCAGGGCCCTAATTTGTTCTAAACCCTCCAACCCAAACAAAACATGTAGAAAGGAAATTCATTCATCGGTGAAGATATTTTCCAAGTACTCTATCGACTAATATTTACACCTGTTTCGGCTAGCCAATATTCCCACGAAGCTACCGCGAAACTTGGCGTTCTTCGGCCGGTTAAGTTCAGCCACGCAACACCGACAAAGCTCGCCTCCTTTCTCTTCACATCTCATCAAACTTTTATCCGACAGTCACTCTAGCGCAACGAACCTTCATTTGGCGGGCTTTTAAGCTCTTAAACCGTCTTGCTTGTTTAATTAGATTCATTACGAGGCAACGGAAATAATGTCTCGGACAACCCGCACATCAAATAGCGGCCGCGGTGAATCAGGGGTTGTCTCCCTCTGCGTTGTCCCGGGAACGGAAGCGTGATTTCGACGTTGCCATGGTGACGCGTGCAGGCACTTTTTCTGTATAATTATTCCCGTCAGTTGCCGATGACGCATCGAAACACGTGGACAGAGACGAGTTCAGAGGATGTTAAGCACAAAGTGTGGCATTAAAATTGCATGCTAGCAAGACAAAAAGCGGGATTTAGGTAAATGTATTTATCGATAACGGCAGCAACATGACTTTTTTCCCCCCAAGAATTTTTTTTCTTTCTAAATTTAAACTGTTCCAATTGAACCGAACGCGAGAACTGCAGAAAAATCTACCTCGGTTTAAGATCTTTACACTGTCCGTGCAACGCTGCTGTTCTGGCATATCCTTATATATATATCGACTAACAAAGTGCCCGCCATTCCTTGAAGTTTCCATCGTTTGTCAACATCAACCCAGCCTTTTTTTTTATTTGCTTGTTTGTTTGTTTGTTTGTTTGAGTCTATGATTGTGTATTTGTTTCCATATTTAATTGCCGAAACAAAATTCAGTCTTACTGAACCACAGACACCGAAGAAAAAAATATAGAATAAACATTCTAACTTTGATTTAAAGTGGCAACAACAAAAAATCGACATAAACGTCCCCCAGGATCTGTGAAATAAAATGATATTCTGTCCTCCAGACAGAACCCCCCAGTCCCCTCTCACGTCCCTCAAAGTGCACGTGCAGGCAGCACCGGAAATACGTAACAATCACGCGCGTGCTGCACGTGCGCGCCACCTCAGCTGCGCATGCGCAAGTCTCATAGCCCGCAGTGGAGTCAATAAATGTGTTTAACATTTGATAAGAGCCCAGGAAGGGACAAACACCGACGATTTGCGCTAAAAGTCCCATGCACCCAGCCTTCCTCGACATTATTGAAATATTGCTCAAATAAAACAAAACTTGCCACACTTCTTTCACGCTTTTAAGAGATTTTATAGTCACCTTTGACTCAGTTCAGGTACAAAAAAAAAAAAAAAAAGCTGTCCGCCCTGCATATTTTTTTTTCCAGTTATAACAGACCCGGTTTTGAATAGACCTGAATAGTTCGAGGATTCCGGCCCTGCCAAATTTAATGTGCTATCGATACAAAGAGAAAGAAGAGAGAAAGTGCACTTTGGCAGGTAAACCCTCGCGTTTCGCCAGTTGCAAATTAAAACAAAACAACGCTTAACAAATGAGAACAACAACAATAACAACAGCAACAATAAGAACAACAATATCAATCACATCCACAACATGAAAAAACAATAACAATACCGACGACGGCGACGATGAAAAGTTAGAGGACGCAGAAAATTTAGGAATTGTTTTACGACAGCCCTTTTTAATTCAGTTATGTGTCACCTCTATGTACAAAGTGAAAACGGTCTAGAACTGTATTAAGCAGCCGACCACCACTTTGATTTCATATTTTCACGGCCGAGTTCTTCTTGGATTTGTTTTGTAGTGTGTTTTTGTTGTTGTTGTTTCTTTGTTTCGCGTCGCTTCGCTTCGGTTTGTTCTGTTCTTGTTGCTCTGCTCTGCTCTACTTTGTGTTGTTTGTTTGTTGTTGTTCTTGGGTTTGGGGGTCTTTGTTGTTGTTGTTGTTTTTGTTTGTTTGGGGGGAGGAGTTGTTGTTTTTTGTTTTGTTTTGGTTTGGTTTTTTGTTTGTTTTGTTTTGGGTTCTTTTGTTGGTTTTTGTTGTTGTTGTTGGGGTTTTGTTGTTGTTGGGGTTTTTGGTTTTGTTTTGTTTTGATCTTGTTGTTTTCCTTTTTTTTGGGGGGGTGGGGGGGTGGGGGGTGTCTTCTTTCTTTTTGCGTTTTTTTATGACTACTTTTTTTTCGGGGGGGGGGGGGGGGAGGTAGGGGACGGGGTGGGGGGGGGGGGGGGGTCCACATCTCCTCTGCTCCACTGTTGTCCCGATGACGGCGCAATATGGAGGATGTCAGTCAAGGCTGGCAGGGTGCCCGGAGGGTCGGCTGGCAGCGACAGAAGAACATCATTACTGGCCACGTGTCTCCCCTGGGACCACTGTTTTTACACTGTTCCCGCTACACGCTCCGCTAGCCTGGCTCCGGCCCAACGGCCAATTAACGGTGCCAACTATCACGCCACGCAATCCAGCCTTTCGCTATAGCTCATAGGTATGGGCCGATCGGTCAGAAGATCGAGTTGCTGTTTTGGTCGGGTTGTTGTTGTTGTTGTTGTTTTATGTGTTTGCTTTTGCTGTTGTCGTTGTTGTTGTTTTATGTGTTTGCTCTTGCTGTTGTTGTTGCTTTATGTGTTTGCTTTTGCTGTTGTTGTTGTTGTTTTATGTGTTTGCTTTTGTTGTTGTTGTTGTTGCTTTATGTGTTTGCTTTTGCTGTTGTTGTTATTGTTTTATGTGTTTGCTTTTGCTGTTGTTATTTTGTGTGTTTGCTCTTGTTGTTGTAGTTGTTGGATTTTGTTGTTGTTTTTTGTTTTACTCTATTTTCAACTCAGAGCACTTAAGCAGCTGGCCTTAGGGGGTTTTAACCCAAAGAGGTACGCGGTCTCCTGTGTTATTTTTCCACAAGTCGCTATTACCCCCCCCCCCCCCCCCCCCCAACACCCCATTTCCCCATCCGACTCCCCCAAACAATGGAATTTTGTTCACAAGCAGGTGTTTCAATTAATTGGTCAACCACGGAGGTATTTTCTTGTGCGTGCGTGCGTGCGTGCGCGCGCGTCTGTGTGTGTGTGTGTGTGTGTGTGTGTGTGTGTGTGTGCGTGTGTGTGTGCGTGCGTGCGTGCGTGCGTGTGCCTGTGCCGTTTTAGAGAGACAGTCAGACCGAGACAGAGCCGGATAGAGACTTAGTCGAAATCTCAAACCACCTGCAAATTTCTTGAACCAAAACCATTCGCAGATGTTTTCCCACAACGCCACATACATGCTCTTCAGTATTCCCACCTGCTACTCCGCAATTTCCCATTGTATCGGCACCGACCGTCGTACCGCAAATATGTTTTTCAAAGCACCCACCGCAGGTGCGTGTATTGTACACGCGCGGCGATGTAAAAATGACTTACCATTCAGTGCAGCAACTTTAGGTGTCTGGTGTCTGCGTTATGAATTTAAAGTGACGTTTGAGACATTTCATCGCAAACCAGCGATGGGGCAGGTGTTGAATGGCGAGTGTACAATTGGTGCGTGTGGGTAAATCTCTCTCTCTCTGTGTGTGTGTGTGTGTGTGTTTGTGTGTGTGTGTGTGTGTGTGTGTGTGTGTGTGTGTGTGTGTGTGTGTGTGTGTGTGTGTGTGTGTGTGTGTGTGTGTGTGTGTGTGTGTTCTTTATCATTGCTGAGGAACTGATTTCCCAAATCTTTAGAGACACTTTCTAACGACGATGCAGCGAACGAAACGCCGATACGACACACACACACACACACACACACACACACACACACACACACACACACACACACACACACACACTGAGAGGGTGGGTGGGTGTTTGGGTGTTTAACGTCCTTTTCCACCACATACGGGTGATATCAAAGACGGGGCAACGATAAAGAAGCCAGCACAAATATCTGGCTCCAGCCGGGATACGAACTCACGACCCGAGCGTTAGAAGTCCAACGCTCTACCATTCGGCCACCCCGGCTCCCCCATACACTGAGAGAGAAAGAGAGAGAATGAACGAAACTTTATTTTACAAGGATAAAAGATTAGGTGCGCAGACCCGTTTTTTTTTAGATCTTGTCCTTATTAAACTACAAATACTAAACTTGGAAGACTGCAGCTATTTCTTAAAACACACACACACACACACACACACACACACACACACACACACACACACACACACACACACACACACACACACACACACACACAATTAGTGTAGATATACATAAACAAGAAAAGCATTACATCAATGAATGTGTCAAATGCTACGAGAGAGAGAGAGAGAGAGAGAGAGAGACACACACACACACACACACACACACACACACACACACACACACACACACACACACACACACACACACACACACACACACACACACAAAATTAGCGTAGATATACATAAACAAGAAAAGCATTACATCAATGAATGTGTCAAATGCTAAATAAAGTATACGAGAGAGAGAGAGCACCTCTTCTTCGTTCAGCGTGAACGAACATGAAAATAACCGATTTATGATTTTAAAACGTGAAAACGTAATTTTAAAAACCCAAGATATTGAATGAGATGCAACGAAAGGCTTCCTTGTGTTTACTGTTGGTCGTATTCAGTCCTCTCCCGAGCAGGTGCGAAAAATACTAAACGGGATTATCAACACGCCTCTCCGCAGCTGTAACAGTCTTCTAACCAGGGTGTACATAGCCATGGAGTGTGCGTCAAGGCTGGTATGAAACTGTCACAAAAAACGTGTCATGGGATTTCCAGCTGATATATGAGGCGCGAGGCAGGTGGAAACAGCGGTAAATGAATACCGTGCACCCGCCACCTCAACTCACCCTATCTGCACTCAGTGATTTACCGGCTGACAGTGGTCTATGTAATCGGTCGCGGGCATTTTGTGTGCCTTGCATTAAAACCTCTATGTTTGTACAACTCCGCTGAGGTGGAAAACTCCCGCTTTCAAAGCTCGAGGATTGTTTGCCAGATAATGGGGTGGTTACAATGATGATGATGATGATAAAAATAGGGTGGGTGGGTGTTTGCTTGTTTAACGTCCTTTTCCACCATTTATGGGTGATATCAAAGACGGGGCAACGAGAAAACGGCCAGCACAAATATTTGGCCCCAGCCGGGATTCGAACTCACAACCCGGGCAATAATAATAATAATAATAATAATAATGTATTGTGTTGTCGCTTTACCCAGTCTCTTGAACTGGCTCAAATCCTTCTATAACGGCTTAGGCACCTTGCTGGAATGGACCCGCTTCTTGATTTAAAACAACAACAACAACCAAAACCCCAGAAAATTTAACCCTAGTGCAAGTTTAGTTCGAGGTTAGACTCTAACCCAGGGCTAAAAACCCTAAACTCGACTATTACATACGGGCCCAGAGGTATTCAGGCGGTGGCAAAAGGCCAGAACTATATACACCCTCCGCCTGTGAACATTCACAATGCAGTACGGCGAATACTGTCACAGCACACAGCATCATAATAACAATGAAATGACAGGAGAGGGGAAGAGGGAGGGTGGGTGGGTGTTTAGGAATTTAACGTCCTTTTCCACCACGTAAGCGGGGGAAGAGGGAGAGTAAGAGTAAGAAGGGAAAGTGAGAAGAAGAGAGAGGGAGGGGGAAGGAAGGGCGGGGGAGGGGGGATATACATTGTGCTACATTGTGATCCAAGTGACTGATTCTGATGCACGGACTAAGCACATTCGAGGAAAAGTTTCCCACACGATGTTTTATGCCTGTCATGCGTACTGACTACTGTAGGCGCCAGTTCTAAGATGTTTCTCAGTATAGGCTTCAAAGGGGACAACTGTTTTGTTTCGGAACAGTTTTGCCTGTGAGAAAGCCTGTAAGATCGAAATCGTCTAACTTGGTGATGAGTAGAGCTTTGAATGCCCCCCCCCCCCTCAACCCCCCTCCAGCCCCCCCCCCCCCCAAAAAAAAACCAACAACAACAACAAACAAACAAACAACAACAACAGCAACAACAACAACAACAAACCCAAAAAAAAAAAAACCTGAAGTCTGCTGCACGTACGAACGAGAATGGCAACGACCCTAAGGCACAGGACACACGGGGGAATAAACATGGAGAACACCTCAAAACAGGCTCCTGGAAAAAAATTAGGGCAAAGGCATGTTGTAGCTGCATGTCACACGAGAAGCGCGGGGGAAAAAAAAACCAAAAAACATGTTCGCTGTTTGTTCGGACTATAAATACGCCCGTGTGACATCGGCCGAAGCTGTCCTAATCAGCCATGCCGGTACCTCACTATAATTATGCGACTTTACTTCAATATGTATCCCTATTTAAGACCACACACGCTTTTATAATCAACTCGATTTCCAGGCCGTTACATGCACAATAGTCACAAACTGCCTGTGTTTGGCTGTTTGGTACTATGAGGTAAAAACAAACAAAACAAACAAGGAAACAAAGAGACAAACACAGAATAACGTACAGTTTTTGCGACCATTTTTTCACGGCAAGAACGGATAGGCACCTGCACTAACAGTCCAAGGGGTTCTCGCAGGACTACCGTGACAACTCAGTCAAAACAACTGACTTCAAGTCAGTGAAAGGGAACTTGAGAGAAAGAAAAATAGAAATCTCGACTGAAAGAGTGTCTGAAAGAAAAGGAGAGGGCGGGGGGGGGGGGGGGTCATGGGGATCGGGTGGAAATTAAGATATACTAAACTACCGTCTTTTGGGAAAAGGGCGTAAGCGGTATGGATTTGATAAGCGCTTATGTCCTTACGGCAGAAAACTGAGAATCACTCCAGTTCTCAGACCGGCCGGACAGAAAAAGATGACTATCGGCTCAGTATCTGACAGATATATCGACCTATACTCAAGGTAGGGTGTTATTTACCTTCAGGTGCGAAACGACATGATGGGGGAGCTATCAGCCTGATCTCAGGTACCAGTGCCACGATTTGATTTCCCCATCTCCACTGACAGCAGTCATTTTTCCTAATACGCGGGGAGGGAACTCGTGCTGAGCGCCACGCCGCCCGCTTATCTCCCTTCTCATCTGGGCTTTCTCCGAACAAAAGCTCCGTTTCTGGTCTTGACATTTGAGGGGATTTTTTAACAGACTCGAAAACTTGATTTTCTTTTCGTGAAAGGCAGAGGGCAGAACCCGCGGATTATAATCAGCATGGTTTCTTTTGTCTGGTTTTTGTGGTGGGAGATTACCAGGACTGACTCCCACACAAAAGTAGATTTCGTTTTCGGGTATTTCCCTCCCCCCTAAAATGCTCAGTGATCAGGGCAAGCGGGTAGAATTATGTTCTTTATCTGTCAGATCAGAAGGCTAATGCACGAACAATGGAGAGGTTAAGTGCCCGCTTTTTAATTGAAACTTTACTGAGCCAGATCGTGTATTCAGGTTTTGAGGGGTGGGGGGGGGGGGGGGGGGGGGGTGGGGGGGGGAGCCGGGATAGCCGAATGGTAGAGCGTTGGACTCTCAATGCTCGGGTCGTGAGTTCGAATCCCGGCTGCGGCCAAATATTTGTGCTGGCCTTTTTTCTCGTTGCCCCGTCTTTGATATCACCCTTACGTGGTGGAGAAGGACATTGAACTCCCAAACACCCATCCTCCCTCAGTTCAGTTGGCATCTCTGTGCACGGGAAAACCCATACGCGCTCCGACTATTCCATCTCTACGAAATCTGCCCAGTGTTTCTGTTGAGACCGTTCCAATGGTGGGTTGGTTTAGCCCTGTCACGCCCTTCTACTTAGGCATGGACGACCAAATTTGGGCGAAGTTGTCTGTCAGTGTACAGAGCGAAGGACACAAATACGTACACGGGGTCTCAAAATGTCTATATATTCCCTATTAGCCTCAAGCATTATAGTCACCCCTAAAAAAAAGCTTCTATCTAGGAACAATTTCTACCATGAACAGACCATTCAAAGGCAGGGTTTAAAAAATAAAAAAAGTTGACTGTCTCCTTTCCGCTCAGGCCTCACTCGAGTAACGCACGTCTACCTTCTCTTTAGGCCAGAGAGGCAGTCCACACAAATACGCTTGCTTCATTTGTGTCCGACCTCTGTGCAAAAAGTCCCAGCTTCACTGGCAGCTTGCCTCTTCTTGTGACCGCCTGGCATGCACCTTGACCTACGTAACACAACAATAACGAAAATCAGGCTTTTTCGTGACGACAAAAATCACTGAAGACTAGCACACTTGCAAAACAGGGTACCTCAAACAAACACCAAACAAAACCCCACGGTCAATTTGTGTCCTTTGCCCCTGAGTTGTTCCTACAGGTGTAATAACACAGAGCATGGGGTCAAGTAAAGTTTTTATTTGAGGGACCGGTCGACCATGTTTGACGAGTGTGCTAGTCTGTAATGATTGTTGTTGTCATGAAAAAGCGTGATTTTTGTAGTGTTCGGCAAGGTGCATGCCAGATTTGAAACAGGAGGCAAACTGCCAGTAAAGCTGGGACTTTTTGCGCACAGAGGCAGGCAGAGGTGACGCGAGTAGATTTGTGTGAAGTGGCTTTCTGGCCTAAACAGAAAACAGACTTGCATTACTCCTGTGAGGCCTGAGCGGAGCGGAGACATTCGATTCTTTTTAAACCCCTGTCAGGTGCGTGCCTCTAATAGGTCTGTGCATGGTAAGTTTTGTTTCTAGATTGAAGCATTTTTAGGGGTGACTATGATGACTGAGGCTAACAGGGAATATATAGGCATTTTGGGCCTTCGTGCACACTGCGTACGATCCGCCAATACCTTATAAAACACGCTTACCGTTTATGTCGTCCTGATTATTTATTTTTTTTAACCTAAGCAGTCCATGAAAGTGGAGTTCTATACATGAAGTGCCTCCATGAAGTGAGACTGAATTAAAGCGATACGCAAAAGTGCATACGAATATCGCCATGAGCGTTCGCATTGTATGCAAATTACCATCATCCTGGGCCAGCGTGTATGCCTAAGTGTGACATTGCATGCGTGTGGTTGCATGCGTGAGGTGTGTGTGTGTGTGTGTGTGTGTGTGTGTGTGTGTGTGTGTGTGTGTGTGTGTGTGTGTGTGTGTGTAAAACTAATCCGTAGTATCAAATGTTCTTTGATAAATATTTACCAGAGCATGATGCGGGTATCCATGTCTCAGCATGCATTTATGGGAACTGCTGTCGTTTATATAGTCCAGCGAAAGCAAACCAAGTTAGTGTGCAGCAGATGTGATAATGACATGAATGAGGCAAACAAGATATATAGGGCGCTGTAGTTGGGACCACACACGTCTCCCTATTTTTTTTTCTTTAGTTTTGTTTCTTTCCTTCTTTCTTTAGAGACTGGGCACCGCTTCTATCACATATTCAATGTTCAGAGACAGACAGACAGACAGACAGATGATAGACAGACACAGAGAGAGAAGGAGACAGACAGAGACAGACACTCAGACAGACTGTGTGGCACAGAGAGAGAGACAGACAGACAGACAGACAGAGACAGACAGAGACAGAGAGGCCCGTTTGGCACAACTTCAGAAGAGACACAGGGTGGCTGGGTGGTTGTTTAGGAGTTTAACGTCCTTTTCCACCACGTAAGGGTGATATCAAAGACGGGGCAACGAGAAAAAAATGCCAGCACAAATATTTGGCCCCAGCAGGATTTCGAACTCACGACCCGAGCATTGCAAATCCAAACTGACAAAGAGAGACTAAATTAGAGAGAGACTCGGAGAGAGAGAGAGAGAGAGAGAGAGAGAGAGAGAGAGAGAGAGAGATGATGATGATGATGATGATGAAACTTTATTTATCAACGGTAAAAGTTTTGACAGAAATTCGCCAGTTTGCAAACTTGCCGTTGCTAATACTACAGAGACTATCTACTAAGGGAAAAAAGGGAGCAAAATATAAAAGGTATTATGCACTAAACTACAAGAAACAAAACCATAGAGAAAACGTCCATCAGGTCAAAACGCATTCACACACACGTACGAGAGAGAGAGAGAGATTTACACTGATAACCTAAGGCACAAGATAAATGGATTTCATTCTCACAGAAGCTTCCCGGCCTGAAAAACAAAACTAAATAAAACAAAACAAAACACACACACAAAAAACCAAATGTATAAACGAAACTTTGATCACCGTCAACTTCAGTTCAAGACAGAAAGACCGAACCTTTGTTTGCAGCGCCTATTACGGCTTACAAAAGGTGAGGGTCGGGGCGCGGTTAAAAACTATGGCCCCCACTCCAAATCCGGCCAAACCCTGGGTGTCGCTGACACTGAGTGCGCGCGCTTTTCACGCGCGCTTGTCGCGAGCATCTCCCCCCACAATCACGCTCGCCCCCATCGCGCGCACGCCACGAGTCTAATTAATGAGGTGCGTGCGCAGCTCCACGTGGGCCACGTGCCGACACGCGCATGCGCACGTGGCTGTAGAGCGTCCCGAAACCCCGAAATCTTCTTTACGTGACTCGCAGATTTTCAACGGTGCTCTGGTGAGAGAGAGAGAGAGAGAGAGAGAGAAACGGCCCGCAACTGCCGGCCTGACTATGAAATTTACACGACTCTCGCGTGCGCACTTGGATGCTCGAGACGTTGACAAGGGAGAGAAACCTCATAAAAAGGGAGTTCACCCTCATGCGGGTCATGCGACACGTCCACTGATTTCGTGAGGTCGGCACAGACGGACGTACGCAGCGGCCTCTTCCGACTCTCCTTGCCCACACCAACAAAGCCCCAACGGTCTGTTCTATAGCTCAATCTTGCCCAACAAAGACCTAGTCCACTTTCTTAGCTCGGAGATCTGCAGAAGGGAGGCCACTCTGCAATGCGTGCTTGTTGAGGACTCCGTTCAGTCAAGCACCATAAATTTTAAAGTCACACACTGGAAATTTGTGTGCACGATGGTGCGGGTCGGATGGCAAAGCCCCGTTACAAGACTGTCACCAGACGGCAAAGAGCATGTGTATTTACAGATTTTACAACAAGAACACGTGGTAGCTGACGCGTTTGGTGCAGGCACTGAGAAACAAAGGCAGCTGAACTTTAAGTTCACAAAGAGAAAATGGAAGTCATTACGTCAAGTTCTTTACCCCGGGACAATGCCGGTAGTCTCTGAAAGATGGCTTCTTCTCAACGTCACATTTCGCCAACCCGTATAGTCAGAGAGGCGACGAACAGGACACGCTCCTCGTTTTCAGTTCAGTAATTAATAATGTCAAACCTACTGACGAGAGACATCAGCATAACAGTCATGTCCAAACGACATCAAAGCAACAGCAAATATGATTTTGTTGTTCACAGTTGTTGTTGTTTTAAAACCTACAAAACATATTTCTTTAAACGGGCTAATTGTGGTTTTGCTGAGCCATATGTATGGAACACTTTCGCCAGGGAGTACGCCTTTACGCTCAACATACACTCTCTTGATGACTGGTGCTGCTCTTAATGCGATACAATGTTGTTTACACTTTGCGCGAGCAGTCGAACATTCAAATTCTACCGGACTGTTGTTACAATAATCAAGTGTTCAGTCTGGTCGCCGCACAATCGAGTACGCTTCTGTTGGTTTAGTGCCAGCATTACAGACGCTTTTACCGTCCAGGTGTCGAAGTGTTGTGATGATAGATACGACGAAAACAACTCAGAAGGATAAAAAGCATTAGTATCTTTGATGAAACTTTGAATTAGCTTTGCCACAGTTTAGGCTCGTGGTGTCTTGGCAGAGAGAGAGAGAGAGAGAGAGAGAGAGAGGTGATAAACCACGCAGAATGTTAATGTTCAGGCCATAAACTATCCGGCCTAAACTGTTCTTTTTGTTACCGCATCCGGAGCCATTAAATCACAGAGAGACCATTGTCGTCACCATCAGTTCTATTCCGGGTCAAAATTGTAAAGAGTCACGTGCAGTTGCGACCCCTAGCCTCAGCTGTTAACGTAAATGTCGAACCAATTAAAATGGACTGATAGCCCAACACAGAAGCAAACGTGGCCACCGATTTATAATGAATGTGTTTAATTCCTCCCGCAACCGTGGCCTGTCGTATATCCTCTATGGCTCACAGTGCACAGCAGATTGTTTATAGCATCGCATAATTCTAATCAGACGGCTTCTCTCCGCCACAACCTCGGTGTCCCTCCCTCCCTCCCTCCCTCCGGCTGAATTGTCCCCCCTGTCTTTTTTCCTTCCTTTTTTTTTTTTTTACCTCCCTTGACTTCTACCGTTACCTCCCTTGTTGGGTTGCGTGACCTCTCGACCGCAGGGTGACAAGGGAGAGCAGAAGGTTAGAAAAGAATAACTGGGATTACATCCAGTTTCTGTCTCAATCATTCCCCTCTAACGCCGCCGCTGTGCCGCTCACCTCCCGCCGCAAAGTCTCACCTGCATGCGGGACGGGGCAGCTCCCTCTGTCGGAGGGTCTCCACGCGCTTGCGTGTCGCACGTGCCGACACGTGCGCGCGGGATCGAGGACGGTAAGCGGGGACCCAGAAGACCTTACGCCGATTCCCCCACAAAGATCCATCTCCTTCAAGTTCGGGCACATCTGGGGTTTCAGTTGGGGGAAAAGTCAGCCTTGTGTATCATCGTCAGCTGGATGGCTCTTCAGTACTTTAGCCCATCTGTTGTTCCTTGCTCTCTTTCAGACTCTGTTTGCTTTTTCTTCTCCTTTTCAGATGTTCTTCTTCTTCTTTTTCTACGTTCCCTGGAGCATTTCGGTACAAGTATTGGCTCGGTCCGGCTCAGTTTCAAATTTAGATCCAATTCGAATTTCAAATTAGCGACGCTGACCGCAAAGTTCAGTTCACTGTGACAGCAGGGCTCGGTATCACACGTCGGCCGGACAACGGCCATAGACCGATTCATTTTTAAAATACTGTATTAATTCATTTTTAAAATATGTGATTAATTTCTTACCAAGGCGGACAGGTGTCCTGTACTTGGGCGCTATGGGACACTAGTGGACACGTGTCCTATACTTTACGGTCAGCCAGGACATTAGTTTGTCCTGTTAACGTTCTCACGGATATGAAACCCCGTAACAATCTACAGTTTATTACGTTAGAGGGTGTGTGAGTGTCTCTTGTCAGTCATGTTTATTAACTGATTTGACTGACACATGTGGATAAGTTATCTGAGTAGTTGCAGCTGGTGAAAACTATGAAGACAAGAAATGTTCTTCCGTACATTTTATTTTGTCAGAACGGGCAATTTGAACAAGTAACATACATTGTATCATCATAAATGAATTACTGTATTCCTGAGAAGGGGGAAAAAACAAAGAAGAAAAAAAAGAGAAATGTTATTCCGAAGGCTGCGAAACACCATTCGATACTTTTACGACAACTGTTAAAATTAAGTGCCACACCGAGCTTTGTGACTTCACCCTCTTTCTCGCGCCCGCGCGCATGTGTGTGTGTGTGTGTGTGTGTGTGTGTGTGTGTGTGTGTGTGTTCTCTAGAGTATAATTTCGTTTTTAATATGCAGTACCACGTAATCAGTTTCCTATCAAGGAAAATATGCTCCGGTTAAAGATGTCTATTTGTGGGCATTACTCATGCCTACATGAACACTCATATATCCACACACACACACACACACACACACACACACACACACACACACACACACAACCGTGGTTTTGCGTGCACACACACACACACACACACACACACACACACACACACACACACACACACACACACACACACACACACACTCACACACACACAGAAAAAAAGTTGGTGGTAACTCCGGCAAATGCGGTAACTCTCACAACACACTCAGGAACACAAAAGAAACCATACATCACGAGAAACAGATGTCAGCTGCTGAAACTTGGGGCGGTAACGGGTGTTGACGGGTGGTGCTTCGGCTTGCGAAAACAATGCCCCTGTAATTGCGGTTTCAATTTAAAAGTGAGTAAGTGTTTGGGGTTGAAAATCTCGATTGTCCTTCTGTCCGCAACCCGAGAATCGAATGACATTGAACGACGCAACGCGTTGCCCCGTAAATTCTCGTTCCTGCTGCGAGAACCGACGCGCAGGCACGCGCCGTCTTTGGAGCGTGCAGCCATTCGTCCCCCGAGTAAAAACAGAAGACACCGCGGGCGTCAGGCAAGATGGTCCCGAGTTTTCCCTGTGCTATATCACTGCTTTGGAAATGTTCAGCCCACAAAATCTGAAAAGAAATGCAATCCTAATTTCCAAATCTTAATTTGACTTGCTGACCGTTACCAACACGTGGTTGTAGCAATGTTGTAAACTTGACTTACTTGACTTATGCCTCTTGATTCCGCGGGGAACATAGGGCCGCAACAACACTCCTCCAACGCACCCGGTTCTGGCTGGTCCTCTTCAGCTCGGCCCACGTCATTCCGGCTTCCTTCATTTCTGCGTCGACACTCCTGCACCAAGTCTGTTTCGGGCGACCCACTTTTCGTTTACCTTGAGGATTCCAATCAAGAACCTGCCTAGTGATGTAGGATGCAGGCTTTCGTAGCGTGTGGCCTGTCCAACCCCATTTCCGGTTCTTGATCTCTGTTTCAATCTATCATCACACCACTTGCGACACCTGGACAGTGACAGTGTCTGTAATGCTGACTCTGAGCCAACAGTGAGTGAGTGAGCCACAAAGATGAATTAGCGGCTAAGTGTGTCTGCACTACGTGAAAAAAATGTAACGTTGGGCAAATGATGCAAACTGATCTACGGGGCAATGTGAACCTAGGACATGGAGGAGACGCTGCACCTTCATGCTCATTTATCAAACTCCCGGTTACCAAAAAAAAAAAAAAAAAAAAATACCGTAGAAAACAAATAACAATTACAACTAGGTAAAACAAAGATAATACTAAGTGCATATACAGCACATATTGCTACTTATCATCTCCTTGGCGCTCCTAAACCAGTTTGCAGCATATGCCAAACATCACTTATTCCTAACCACTGGTAGTGCAGAAGTGTACTCGATGACGTGTTCTGTGTCACGTAAAAAAAAAACAAAAAATAAAATAAAATAAACCCTGACATTATAGGTGTGGGAAATCCGAGACAACGAAAGGGGACGGTACTGCTTTCTGATGGCGGCTGGTACAAATTTTCACCGCAAGATCATAAATCACTTGAAGCAATCATCTACCCGCGCATAAACAAATTTTCACCAGTAAGATGTATTCCTTTTCGGGCAATTCTTCGTTTCAGTGTTTCTTTGTTGCTCCCTGCTGCACGAACTTGAATGTACCACGGACAGAAGGTTTCCAACCGTGTTTTCCAAACAGCGTGCTCCGAACTCTAGTGTACAGAGTTGGTAGTATACGTACTAGCATCCGCATGTGCTATATGCCGTGAATTTCTACACCAAAAGTGCTATATGCCGTGAATTTCTACACCAAAAGTGCTATATGCCGTGAATTTCTATACCAAAAGTGCTATATACCGTGAATTTCTACACCAAAAGTGCTATATGCTGTGAATTTCTGCACCAAAAGCTTGTATGAAACAAGTCTTCAGAATTGTCAAATTAATTTTGTGTGTTGTTGGTCAAAGTGTTCATGTACTCACCAATACTTTTATGTAGCAATTTCACTCTTTGTTTATGAGCACAAGAAAAGAAGGGTGGGTGGGTGGGTGTTTGGGGGTTTAACGTCCTTTTCCACCACATAGGGTGATATCAAAGACGGGGCAAGGATGAAAAAGCCAGCACAAATATTTGGCCCCAGCCGGGATCGAACTCACGACCCGAGCGTTAGAAGTCCAACGCTCTACCATTCGACCACCCCGGCTCCCCGCACAAGAAAAGAAAACTGCGAGTCGGTCTACATGTTAACAATTTACTGACAAGGTCATGAAGCTCCAGTCATGTGTTTAGGTTACCAAGTAAGAAACAAGCATCGTCCAAACTCTTGAATCGAAACAGCACCGGAAACCCTCCCCCACCATTTTGACCTACCCCCGTGACGTCAGTAGGCACGCGCTGTCTTTGGAGCGTGGAGCCATTGGCCCGCGTGTAAAAACAGAAGAAACGGGACCCCCGAACGGCCGCGCTGAATGGGCGAGTGGCAAGAGGTCGCCAGTGTGAATTCAACCCTTGGCGATATTAATTGTCGATTCCAAGTGTTCTGTGGCGCGGTGCCTGTCATCCGCCAATCCCCTGCCGCAGAAGGTTGGCTAACAAGGGAGATAACGCTTGCACACAAGGGATACAACTGCTGTATCGAATTTCGCATCCACTCGTCGCTTTTTTTTTTTTTTTTTTTTTTCCAGTAGTAGTCTCGTGACTACTTCTCGTGGGCCGTAACCGCAAGGCAAGGACGACAACCCCCCCTTTTGATACAGGTGGGCCGGGTCCGCTGAGTGCCAGGCTGTCGTCAGGTTGACGGAAGTCCTTTGAGGTCACGTGGTGGGCTGACGTCCAGGTCACGTGCCGGGCAGGGTACCCAGTAGTGCGTTGTCGTGTGACTGACTGTCCCCCGGGTGTAAAGCAGGAGCTGCAGCTGCGTGACTTGGTATCCGACCTTCAAAGCTTATATTTTTCTGATAGATCTACATTACTGTTGTCAATGTCACAGGTAGTTTTTGCAGGAATATGATATGGTTACTGTTCCTAAATCTGCATGATGCTGCCTTGTTTCCTTGTGTGTGTGTGTGTGTGTGTGTGTGTGTGTGTGTGTGTGTGTGTGTGTGTGTGTGTGTGTGTGTGTGTGTGTGTGTGTGTGTGTTGGGTGGAGGGAGGGAATGAGGGGGGGGGAGGAGGAGGGGGAGGGGGGATAAGAAGGTTGGGTGGGTGGTAGGGTGTTTGAGAGTTTAACATCCTTTTCCACCACTTATGGGTGATGTCAAAGACTGGACAAAAAAAAAGAAAAAAAAAAAAGCCAGAACGTTGGCCCCAGCCGGGATTTCAGCTCACGACTCGAGCATTGCAAGTCGAACGCTCTAACATTCGGCTGTCCCGGATCCCCGATAAGAAGGTTGGACTGAGGTGGGGGATGGAGAGTTATAGCCAAGCTGACATGCATTGGGTTTGGGTCGTGGTTCGATTCCCGACTGGAAGTCACTAATTTGTGCTGGCTTTGTTTCCCCCCCCCCCCCCCCCGTTTTGTTTATTTGTTTGTTGTTGTTTTTTGTTTTGTTTTGTTGATTTTTTTTTGCCCTGAACTGCTGAATTTTCTGCAGTTTACCAACAAAGAAAATGATTTTTGTTTTTACGAACCTATTCTCATAATTGTAATTCAACGAGAACGATATCAAATCCGTTGGTGTGTTGCATGGTCTCGGGAGATGCATAATTTAGCGCACACAAGCCTGATTTCACAATTATCTCCCCCCCCCCATCCCCCCCCCCCCCCCAACCCCGTCAAATATTCACTATTGTCTCGCCTTCAAATGCAGTTTATATTTACCAGAATCTTCGTCACACAGATTGGCCACTATCAGTGGCACAGTTGGCTCTTTGTTTGTTTTCTTCGAGTGTGCACGTGACATTCTCCGCACCAACAACAAACGCAAACATGGCCGTTCGTTCGTCGTGTGCTTCACGCACAAAACCCCGAAAAACCGACCGTGGTTCTGTCCCTTGGACTGACATCGGCCTTAGTTGCGTCCCCTGAAATGGCGCGCGCGTGCGTTGTTCGTGCTCGTGCGAAAACTGACCTCACGCGATGAATGCGCGTGCTTCGGGGCTAGGACTCTTTGCACAGACTGGCCTTTTGTACCTCTGCATACGCTCACTGTCGCTCTTTCCTTTCTATTTAGATTTTCTAATCGACACGGTTCGTCTGTATAGAATTTTGTTGTCTTTCTTTCCTCGAATTTTGTTCTTTTTGGCAGCTCAGTGTGGCGTGTTTTTGAATGTCCCATTCGCTATATGCCGGCGCCGGAAGTGAGGGGCAGTGGGCGCGATTGTCGTCCTTGAGAATGGCGGTCTCAGAGGGAACACACGAAACACGTGTGTGGAACACCCGTTATGGCTGATTGGAAAGGGGCGGGGGGGGCTCTCTAGTTTCAAAATAGAAGTCCATGACAAGACGTTTCGCTTCATTGGCAGTGCGCTGGACTGATGTCCCCTTGGAAGCCAAGCACTTTCTGCTGGCTTTTCTCCTATCTGTCCCGTCACTCTGTGACACCTTTTGTTGTTGTTGTTGTTGTTGTTGCTGTCTTTGCTTTCTTTCATTTTTTTTTCAGTTCTCTAATTGACTGGGCGATTTCACACATGTTGGGAACGTCGCTTGGGTCGGGTTGTACCATCAGCGTGGCACGTGTGGTGAAAGTTTGTTTTAACTCGACACCCAACTGTCGTGCGACAAGAACTGTAACCATTACCACCACGCGGTCCTGTCACTAATTGCAGTTCTGTCCCCTCTCTACTTTCAAGGAACCAGCCGTTGCACGTTTCTGTTCCATTAGGCTGATACCTGGACGTTGGTCGAGCACATCAACTCACAAATTATCTAGAGAAGTGAAGGCTAATGTGCAATTAGTTCCGGCCGTCGTAGCTTCAGGTTCGTATCTTGAGTGTGCCTAAATAAGGCCGCTGTCTAGATCCGTTGCGCCAGTCACTATACAGCGGACCCAGAATCACGTCCTTGGTCTAACTCTAGTTCAGGCCGCCCTACTTGAGTGGAAAATCCTCTGGGGTTAGGGTTCGCGGCGAAAATGAAAAAATGTCCTCTTCTTGGCCGCAAAGCACAACGAAACGTGAGGATAGTATGCCGTAAGAAAATTCATATTTGACAGCTTACCTAAGCTCTCCGATGACGTTCCCTGACCAGTTGAGCCCCTCTCTACTTTCAAGGAACCAGCCGTTGCACGTTTCTGTTCCATTAGGCTGATACCTGGACGTTGGGCGAGCACATCAACTCACAAATTATCTAGAGAAGTGAAGGCTAATGTGCAATTAGTTCCGGCCGTCGTAGCTTCAGGTTCGTATCTTGAGTGTGCCTAAATAAGGCCGCTGTCTAGATCCGTTGCGCCAGTCACTATACAGCGGACACAGAATCACGTCCTTGGTCTAACTCTAGTTCAGGCCGCCCTACTTGAGTGGAAATCCTCTGGGGTTAGGGTTCGCGGCGAAAATGAAAAATGTCCTCTTCTTGGCCGCAAAGCACAACGAAACGTGAGGATAGTATGCCGTAAGAAAATTCATATTTGACAGCTTACCTAAGCTCTCCGATGACGTTCCCTGACCAGTTGAGCTGGATCTAAAATTAATGTTAAAGAGGCACGTGAGAGGATGAGCAACTCCCAGCGTGTCAGAAACGTGTTTTGCAACGATGCTGCCACTACTGAATCAGTGATCCTCCCAAAGTGTATTTTAGAGCTTTGTAACATCGTAGTGTCGCCAGCGACCATGTTTCTCGAGACATCTACAACTGAGCTTCTGCGGAAGTATCGATAGGATCCCCTGTGGCGCATGTCGTAGTTTTAGAGTCGAGCATTTTCGACAGGCACTGTGATGACTCGAGTGAGTTTAACGTGTACGTTTTCATGGAACGTTATTCAGCCCCAATCATGACCTTTTTAATATAAATATTTGCCCAGGGACCAAAAGATATTTCATTCCGAATTCAGTTTTTGTTCATATGGAGCGGAACCTGGACCCTCGAGAAAACTGAAAAAAGAGGGTCGCCTGGACTAGGCCGTTCCGTGCCACCCGTGACGAACGTTGAGCGCCATAACGTTGAGTGGTAGGCAATCTAGATGGGCTAACAAACAATGGAGCCTCTTCAGCTTAATTGCCTAACCCGTTAAAAACCAGTTCTGTTTTTCTCCGTCACGTTTCCTCCGCCAATTTCCCAACGCAACGCTGGCTAACCATACGACACAGATATCACGGTAGCACACCCTGCGCGCGCCACTGAATGCATCTGCGCACGTGCGTGCCGCAGAGGTGCACGTGCTTCGGGCTGCGCGCTCAACAAAGGGGAGCAACTGCGGTCGGTCCCGACAGATGCTAGACGTTCGCAACAGTTAGCGCGGACGATGGAAGTTTTAGACTTGTGACAGAACAAGACGTCGACAACTTGTGAATCTGGGCTTATGAAAGGTTGTTCAATCTCTTCACTTGTTTTTCCATAGAAGGGCTTTGACATGTTGGGTATGACGTTAGAAATCTCTAGCATTGTTTTCAAGTTCTCGAACTTCAGGAAAGCCTCCCTGTGGCGAGAGAGGATTAGACTGAGCAAACTCAGACGGGCCATGTGAAAGTTGTCTTGAAGCTTTTGCTGTCGCTGCCGTGCTGGTAAGGACGGTCGCGCACGTGGGCAGAGCCGGGTCTATGCTGGGCTTTCAACTGAAATCATGCATTCTCTCCTGTCAGCTCAGCTGTTTGATTTGCTTTCCTGTCGGCCAACAACCAATCAGTAGAATCTATCGTGCGGCTTGTATCCTGTCACCCAACTACCGTGGCGGCGAAGATAGGCTAGAAATAGGACAGGCTCATTTCTATCCGTGTGTCCGAAAGTCTTGACAGTAGGCAGATTTAGTAGCACCAAAGATCCTCTATACAATCTTCGTAAGGAGGACTTCGCTGAGCAGCGTAACCCATTTACATGTAAGTTAGGCTCACGCGGCAGAGGCCGTGAGCTGCTAACGCGCTGCGATTGGCTAATGGCACCCGTAACGTGCCTAATTTACATACACATGGGTTACTCTGCTCAACGAAGTCCTCCGTACGAAGTCCTACTAAATCTGCTTAGTGTCTTCTTCTTTCTCTGCGGTCGATTTGATTGGTCACGTCAGATCTGCAGCCCCGGCGGTCGCCGTGACGAATCCCATCGTCTTCTCCAGGTCATAACGACTACCCCAAAGCTGCACCTGTAGCTCTGCGCCCGGCTCAGGCCAGGTTTGACGTCATAGGGCATCATGGGCAGGGCAGTACTGAAAGATTTGTTCTGGGGTCTGGGATCCAGTGCCACGTGGACATTCGTCAGTGTGGGCAATCTTGAGTCGGTTGAGGTGGCTCAGTAGTCTGCAGTGGCCAGTCCTCAGTCTGAAGAGGATTGTCTGCTGGTGCTTTTGGAGCAGGTGGGTTGAGTCAACACCACTGTCTGCGAGTCTGTTCTAACTCCGGCTTATCATATCGCAAGAAAGCGAATGAGATGTGCAAGTGTTCTAATTCATAAGTTCGGACACTAACAACTTTTTCAGCGGTAGGCCTATTACTAGAGCGAACTCGAAAAAAGAATCCGCGTGCAACGTCTTCCGTCCAGTAACTAGAAATTTCCACTCAGCCCATCACATCCGTTGTAGATGTTATCGTATGTTTGTTTGTTTGTGTCCTCCACTCAGCAATAGAAATAAGAAACCACAGAGAAACTGTGATACAGCTTTAATCGTTTCACACAATTTGCTGAGTACGATCAGCAGTTACATTCATCAGCGAAACAATGAACTAAGCAAGACTGCAAAAAAGAAACTCTCTCTCTCTCTCTCTCTCTCTCTCTCTCTCTCTCTCTCTCTCTCTCTCTCTCTCTCTCTCAGAGTTCACTGTAGAAACCGTTCTGACTTCTCTTAGCGAGGCTGAAAAGATTAGGCTGGACTTTGCAATGCAAGAGGCCGCTGCAATTTCGGGATATCGTTACTGTGGTGTATTTTTAATTGACATCAGTAGTGATGATAACAGAGAGCAGCGACGTATTTAACATTCACGTTCTCTAGGCGCAAAGACAGCGAAGCGACAGGAGGAGTCAGGAGACTTGGTGGTAAAACAGGCCGGTTTGCTATGGTATACAGCTTGGCTGGCATCCTTGGGTGTAGTTTGTTCCATTGCGACGCACTTAAAAGACTTAAAATACACAGACTTGTAGGCCAGCGCAAAAGAAATAAAAAAGAAAGAAAAAAGACTAACTGAAACACGCCACACTTTACGTGCCTGTGTGCTGTGCATGACGCGCGCTGTCATCGCGATTCTACTACGACCGAATGTGCACGAAAAGGTACATGTATTCCACAGGCGGAGTATTGAACGCCGTTTGGCACACACTCGTTTCTGTATGTCCTCGGGGACTCGCCCAACAACCGTGAACCATACGATATTCCATAGCTGGAATATAAACACCGTTTGACATTACTGTTTTTGTGTTCCATCGGGATGCATCCAACAACAGTGAATCATACGGTATTAAATAGCTTGAATATAAAACACCGTTTGGCCTATGGAGTACCGTTTTTGTGTGTCCTCGGGGACGCGCCCAACAACCGTGAACCATACGATATTCCATAGCTGGAATATAAACACCGTTTGACATTACTGTTTTTGTGTTCCATCGGGATGCATCCAACAACAGTGAATCATACGGTATTAAATAGCTTGAATATAAAACACCGTTTGGCCTATGGAGTACCGTTTCTGTGTGTCCTCGGGGACGCGCCCAACAACCGTGAACCATACGGTATTCCATAGCCTGAGTATAAAACACAGGTTTGGCCTATGGAGTACCGTTTCTGTGTGTCCTCGGGGACGCGCCCAACAACCGTGAACCATACGGTATTCCATAGCCTGAGTATAAAACACCGTTTGGCCTATGCTGCAGTGTAATGGGGAAAAAAAAACACAGTCCACTGACGTCATTTGAGGAAGAAGAAGAAAAAAAAAGGCCGTTACGTCAGTGTAGGTCATCCTGAAATCACCCCTTTTCTCCTAAAATGACTTGCTGTCATTTGTGACCCGTTCTCACCAAAGGAACTATAAGTCCTGTCGAAAAAAACATTAATGTTGAGGTATGTATCTCACTGCAATCTACTGGTTATGCAGTTTAATTCAATACAAGAATGAAAGCTGTGCTACTAAAATTGACAGGGATATCAGCAGTTGAAATTGGCTACTCACAAGGCGGTCATACTGACCCCCGGCACTCTTTTCGCCTGTAGCGGCGTTAAGCCTAGCGCGACTTACGGTCCCTTTCGCGAGAACGAGTCACATTTGCCATTACACAGCCATTAATGGGATACCGTCTGGCTCGTTTCTGTAAGTCAAGTCTGCGGGACACGCCAAATGGATTACTAGATTTTTGATGACGGGGCGCTGGTCAGTAACTCCGATGGCATTGGGGGTAACACGCGCACCGCTATTTGTGAGTTCGAGTACTTCCTGGAGCCCTTTTCATGCCCGTTGGACGGCGGAGGAGCCGCGTCTGGCACAGGTAAGGACCCTTGCGAGTAACTACGAGGTGGTGGGGGTGACTGGGGAGGGCTGGGAGGCTCCTTGCCCACATCCCGGCGTTGCTGAGCCCGACCGCGGGAAATGAGGTGCCCTGGTGACGGGGGCTGCGGGTTCGGGGGTGGCGGTGAGTCGGGGCGCGGTGAGCGGCACTGCGTGAGGTGGAGGGCGCGCGGTGAGTTGGGGCGCGGAGGGTTCCGGGGACGCGGGAGGGCCTGGGGACTCGGGGTGGTCGATTCGCTGCCGGGGCTGGCTTTCTTCCGGAGGTGCACGAGGATGATGAGGGTGGCGACGAGCAGCAGGAACTGCAGGACGAGCAGCGAGCAGCCCACGACGCCCATGGTGACGATCGACCCTTTCAAGGACTCTGTGATCTGATACAGGCAACCCTGGGAGGTGGGGGGTGGGGGTGGGGGGATATAAATCAAAAGTGAGCGAGCAGTATTGGGTTGCAGAGGCAGTACTGTCTGTTGCGGCCATATTATCATCAAAGCATATGACTCCATGGTCTTTGCTCTTTGATATCACCGGGTTTTTTTTTTTCAGTTTATGCAGGAGAAAATAAATCTAAAGACAAACTTATCTCTCTCTCTCTCTCTCTCTCTCTCTCTCTCTCTCTCTCTCTCTCTCTCTGTGTGTGTGTGTGTGTGTGTGTGTGTGTGTGTCTGTGTCTGTGTGTCTGTGTCTGTGTGTCTGTGTCTGTGTGTCTGTGTCTGTGTGATATTTAGCAGCGTGTCTTCGCTTCAGACCCCACCCATTTTAAAACGACAGTCTCATTTTCAGCGAGTTTCTGATCACACACAACAGAAGCGTATACTCAATGACTCGGCGACCATCCTGAACGCTCTAGCAGTGTAACAACAGTCGCAAAATTTGAATATTCGGCCCGGCTCGCGCAAAGTGTAAACAAAATCGTATCGCACTGAGAGCTGCACTAATCATCAAGCTAGAGCATTTCGAGCGTACAGGCGACACACTCACGAGCGAAAACCGTTCCGAAACAAACAAAAGCTGGCCAGGCAAAGACGGAATTTGCCCGTTTCAAAACTCGACCAGTAAGCTAGCTCCCACTCCTTACCTCCTTATGGACATGATCTTGTGAAATTCTGCAAGTGCCAACCACCAGCCAGCAACAGGAGACGGGCAAAGTGTCGTCTTTACGAATCTCCCGCCAGTCAGTGTAACCGTTCACCCCACAACACTTGAGCTGCACAGCGTTACAAAGTCAAATCGCGTTCTGGGTTGTAATTTCCCAAGGCAAATCCCTACATTGATCACACCGGAGCAAAGTACAGAGCCCGTATGTAAAACTCGAGGTCAATTTAACCCACGGCTACGGGCCTAACCCATACTACGACAAAAGAAACCCCAAAACAAAATTACATTTAAAAAAAAAAGGAAGCGAAGAGAGAAAGACAAAAATCCTTCTACAGCGGCAGGGGCACCTTGCTGGAATGGACCCGCTTCCTGATTTAAAACAAACAAACAAAAACCAACAGAAAAATTAACCCTAGAGCTAGTTCGAGGTTTGACTCTAACCCGAGCTAAACTCCCTAACCCCGACTTTTACATGCGGGCCCAGGAGAGTGTCTGTGGGTGCAGGCGGACCGGGTGTACTGAACTGGTATAATGTTGTCAGTTAGTGAAAAAAACTGATATAATTTATATAATTTTGTCACTTAGTGAGAAAACTTATATAATAGTACGTGTGTGGGGAACTTGAAGGGGGGGGGGGGGGTGAAGGGGGAATGGGGGGAAATTTGTGTGGATGGGGGGCGGGGATTTCTGTGGAAGGGGGATAGTGGAAAGGGATGGAGGGCGAGACTGGCAGAGCCCGAGACAGATAATCCCTGCATATTCATAATAACTCGCAATAATTTGCGGTACTGAGAAGGGGGATGAGACAGACACAGAGAGAGAGAGTCTCGCGTTCTCGTTTTCAAATCTCGTCAAGGGAAGTAAGTGACAGTCTAAGGACAGTCTATATGTTTTATGATTATTAGGGGCGGAGCCGAAACGTCAAGTCAGTTTCGCCACTGAGAAATCTTCATAACTGACTGAAATACACAGAATTGAGTGCTGGTGACAGCTTACCTTGGCCTGCAACTTAAACCAGGACTTCCAGTGTCTCTCGTTCTTTAGACTGTCCCCCAGCATGTGACCCAAGTTCTCTTCCATCTGTAAAATACAGCAAGAAAAAAAATACAGAGTATCCCTCAAATTACTGAGTACAGAGATGCGTGATTCAATAGCTGCTGCAGCTTCTAAACGAGTTCTAGCGCTGGCATTAACAAAGTGATATTCAACAGCCAGTGTCTCCGGGGGGGGGGGGGGGGGAATCACGTTGTAGAAGGAGAATATAATGATAATATTGCTGGAACCAGCGATGCCTAGGGTTTTCGCGACGCAGCCCATTTTGACGAAATTTCTGAGCGAAGGGAGGCAACTAGTTACTGAATTTTAGAGCTGGGTCAGTGAGGTTAGTTCCCTTCTTTTGTTCTCGTCCACCGTGAGCGCCTAGGGTGAGGCTGGTGTCACACGGGAGTGCTTTTAGTCCGAACAAACAGCGAACATGGTACATGTATTTTCCCGTGCTTGTAGTGTGACACGCGGCCACAACACTGTTTTTCCAGAGCCTGTTTTGAGCTGCTTCCCATGTTTGTCGGAACAAAAACGTCTCCCGTGTCAGTGCCGGCCGGTCATATGAGCCTTATTGTCAAACGTTGCTATTCTGCAGGCCTACCGGCGGCAAAGTGCCCTCAGGGCCAATGAAATCCGCTTGTAGCGAGCACTACCCGGAGACGCCGCCGCGACGCCTGTGAATAGAGCAAGCAACCCCCCGCGCATAGTGACACAAGCGAGTGCCTCGTAGGCACTCTACGTTTGACAAGTCCTTAACTCGGTAGCGTCTCTCGGACGACAAAATGAAATCAGTATCGAGGAATCCCATGTAACTTATCACTCAGTGGGTTACTTCTTTATCAGTATTTATCAGTACTGTAGTCTCCCAGTTACACCTCTTTCAAGAAAAAGCAGAAAGTGGAGGCGCCTATGTATAAAGTGAGCCAGCACAGCCTAGTACCAAAGATAATTATGTTTCCAAGATCTTTGCTAGTGCTCTCATTTACTCACAGTGCCTCGGAAAATGAGGGCGAAAGATCCGACCACCATATTTATGATGAAGAGAGCGAGTGTCATAATGAGATACTGCAACAGAAAAGTACGTACATGTATTAGCACGAACTCACGGGTGAAGCGTGCCTGCAGTTAAAGGTGGACGTAACACTGAGGCGATGCTGACTTGACGACCGACGCTGTTTTGGAGTCAGATTCTGTATAGTTACTAGGAAAGTTTGTTTGTTTGTTTGTTTGTTTGTTTGTTTGTTTTTGTTTGTTTGTTGTTTGTTTGTTTGTTTGTTTGTTTGTTTGTTTGTTTGTTTGTTTGTTTGTTTGTTTGTTTTGTTATCGTTGTTGTTCGTTCGTTCGTCCGTTCATTCGTTTTTCTTCTTATGTTTTTCATGCTTTGTTTGTTTGTTTGTTTGTTTGTTTGTTTGTTTGTTTGTTTGTTTGTTTGTTTGTTTTAGGGGTTTCGGGTTTGGGTTTTTTTTTGTTGTTTTGTTTTTTTGTTTGGTTGGTTGGTTTTGATTTTTGCTGTCAGTTTGTTTGTTGTTGTTGTTGTTGTTTGTTGTTGCGTTTTTGTTATGTTTTCTGTTTGTTTTGCCCGGGGAGAGGGGGGGTTAAAACTTATCTTTGATGTTTGTTTGTTTGTTTGTTGTTTTCTTCTTCTTCTTCTTCTTCCTTTTTTTGTTTGGGGGGGGGGGGGGGGTTGTTGTTGTTTTTAAATTTTGGTTAGTTTGTTTTGGCTTTGTAATTGTTTTTTTTTTTTTGTTTCTTCTATTTCTTTCTTTCCTTCTTTCTTTCTCTCCGCTGGTTGGGTACTGTTTAAAGCCCACAAATGTTGATATAAACCGTATCCTTCGTCAAGTCGTTCAGTCTATATGTTCTGGTCGCTTACGTACGCGCTCATTATGACACACAAAAGACTCACAGTCATGAGCGTAGTCTGGCTTTCCTGCAGCACCCCACACAGGCCGAAGGTGGCGACGAAACAGGTACAGACACCAGACATGATTATGACAGTCCGCAGGTGTTTCATCTTCTCCAGCTCGGGCGGCAGTACGTTGAAATAGTCCCGAGCTTCGTTCGCGTACATGTAGATCCCGGATCCCATCATAGTCAGGCCCATCAGCTGCCGGGGGGATAAAAAAGCAAGATCGACGTAAATGTCCTTTTTTCTCAAATGACGTCAGTGGACTTACTGCTTTCTCTCCATGTTTCAGTCATATCAGACTATACATGTGCTTCCCTCGTTTGTCAGTAGTGTCTGCCAGACCAGGGGGAGCCGGGGGTGGTCGAATGGTAGAGCGTTGGACTTCTAATGCTCGGGTCGTGAGTTCGATCCCGGCTTGGGGCAAAATGTTTGTGCTGGCTTTTTCATCGTTGCCCCGTCTTTGATATCACCCTATGTGGTGGGAAAATGACGTTAAACCCCCCAAACACCCACCCACTCTGCCAGACCATGCCACGTGATGTGCGGCTCATTATGCCACGGGACGCGATTGGCTAAATTCTGGGAGTGTGACCCTTTTGGTCGACAGGAGTGGAGTCGTCCATTGCTGGGCAGGTGGGGTGGGTGGGTGTTTGGGAGTGTAACGTCCTTTTCCACCACGTGTGGGTGATATCAAAGATGCTGGGCAGGTGAATAAGTTTCCATTCTTTCTGGGCTGATTTGATGGCGTCGTGCGTCGTATCACTTAAACACAATATACACAGCCAATCAAAGGCTGACACAGAAGTTGAAAGGCGAGGCGAAGAGCGTTAAGTCGGCCTAATACAGGTTGACGGGCCGGGGTTGACTACGAGAGCTTCAGGTAGTGGCAGTTCTCGTTCGCATAGCCACCTAACGTCAGCGTACTGTGTTCGGAAGCCAGTCCACTATTTCAAGTAAACAGGCGCACTCAAAGTCGCAACTGTTTCAAAAGCAAAGCTGCCGTCTGTGAAACCTGGCAATTTTAGATCTAGAACATGGTCGGTTTCGTAACAACAAAATATGATAAACTTTTCCAAACTTCCTCTGGAAAACAGAAGCCCGCCAAGGATTATCAGACCTGTCATACCATTGTCAGAAATACGTGGATAAACATTACTATTTCCGCCTCACTTGCAAAGGTGCGTAATTAATGCTGTCAAGTAAAAATGACGCGACTTGTGGGTGGCGGTTGGCATACTTACAATTGCCAGTGTGTTGCAAACGAAGAAGACAGCTCGGCAGCCCTTGAACAGCAGTGAAGGTTCCATAGTTTCACTGCGTTGTGTTGCATCACGTGTAGTTCCACCTGGGTGCGGGGACGGAAGCCGCAAGGTTAGTTTGCCACTCTGCTCTGCGACTAGTAACATCCATGACATTGCCATGGCCAGCTGCTACGCATAACTCGACGACAGACATCTCCGTTTTTTTTTTTTTTGTTTTTTTTTCCCCCGCTATTACGAACACGAAATTCCTCAATCGGGTTCTGGTTTCGAAGTGCACCGCGTACTCGGCGAAAAGCCGCGGCTACACCAGCGCACACAATCCTGGCGGGTGGCTATGGATTGTCTAAAAATAGCTGCCTTACTCTAAGGGAGTCAGCAGGAGATCGTGCTCCGACTGTGAGTGTTACGGCCCATTTTCGATAGTTGAAGGCTTCCGACTGATGTTATTGTGGATCAAACCGCAGTAACTGTTGTCAGTAGCATCGTACCACCGCGCTTAATGACTTTCTGTGATCAAACTATTTAGCGGGCGATGGCCGACGATTACGCAACTGTAGGTGAATGGGTCCCGCGGCAGTAGTGCTGCGTAATGGTTCACTAGCTGAGGGCGGCAGTATCAGTCATCATGTAAACGTTGAACACAAGTTCCACCGAAAGCACAACTTGAACTGTGAATGCCGAGTCTCCTGCCTCCCCCTCCCTTGCCGGCCTACAACTTCCCGATGTTTGTCACTACATCACCAGAACCAAACAGGAACTGAATCTGTACTGTACGTAGGCCGTATCAGTTGATTGCCGCCGACACGGAATGGCGTTATCAAATAAACATCAGTTTACATCTTTCGTGACGCTAAGTAACGCATTTTATCATGGAAGTTTAGAATTTCAATGAGAGTGAAAAATACTGAGAAAAGATAACGCTATAAAAATAAAAAGAAAGGAAGGAAGGAAGGAAGAGAGAGAGAGAGAGAGGGGGGGGGGGAAGAAATGCAATTGAATAAATACATAAATAAAAATTGAAAGGCCTTTCTTGTAGGTTTGACAGGCGGAAAAGCGAGAACCCATAGACGTTCGTGTGCAAAACTCCAGTGTAATCGGCCCCTGTAGTGTAGTGGTCAGCACTTCGGACCATGGACCGAGAGACCAGATTCGAATCCCAGCCGAGGCAAGCGGGATTCTTCCTACCTAGGTCGGTTCCTACCCAGGGCCCAATAGGGAGATCTCATGATGTTGGTTAACGCTGGGTTGTTTATCACAGGAAGCGTGGAATGTGCCCTTGTCAAGCAGTCTCAAATCACAATGACCCCCACAGCATCATCATACCATCATCCTCATTATCATGCGTAAGAAAACAAGCGGTGGTCTAATAGGTAGCGCGTCGGATTTAGCCGCTGCGCTACTGAACGGCCGTTACCAATGCCATGGCGATGAAGCGTGGGTTCGAGCCCAGGTCGAGCTTGTGATATGTGATACCGGTTTCCCTGGCTGCCGGGCTGCTCATCGGGGGTTTCTCATCGGGTTATCCGCTTTCCTCCCCCAGCAAAATTGTGAAAAATATATAGGATAGGTATTAGGTGGCACTGCACCGCGGCGACGCGCTTCCCCCGGGGGAAGCAGCCCGATTTCCCGAAAGGGATAATAAAGAAAAAAAATAAAATAAAGAAAATAAAGAAAAAATGCCCCAGCTTCCGAGGCCCATGGATTCCACCCATGTCCTGGGAGGAACACCACTGAAGCTGGCGAAAAGTTGAGGCGGCAGAAAAACAAACCCAGTCAGGTGTTTCTTTTTGTGAGCTGCAAGCACCGACAGGCAAAATAATGTATAGTTACCATGTGTGTGAGGTCTTCGTCTGTGAGAATTAATAGTCTCCTAGGTTTGTTGTTCACAGTCACTTGTTGCTGTTGTTGAACCTCAGTTTCGTGGTCTGGAAATGAGAATGGTCAGTGTTTGGATGTCAGTACTCAAACTCAAACCCGAACATAAAATTCACCTCAGGAACAATTGCGCTGACTTCCGAAAAGATTCAGCTGGCAGGAGTTCATACAACAACAACACACACAAAACTGACTGGAGTAGTTTGCGTTTCCCAGACCGGGCCAGATGTACTTACACTGTGACACTTACAAGTCGGGTTTTGCCCATCTCACGTCTGTAGAATGATGCTGAATCCTTTTGTAGACATCGTAAAGGCATGAAGTGTTGTGTTGTGTGTAATGGTTATGGCCTGTGTTTTGACGTCATCAGTAGTATCGAAGTTCGGACATTTCAGCACTTCTGCGTCATAGTGTCCCACATAAAATGACATCAGACAAAGACACTGACGCGCGCGCGTGTGCTTTTCAAAGTGTGTCAGTGCTGTGTGTGTTGTGGAGAGGGGGGGGGGGGGGGCCGTGGCGCATCATAACTCGGGAACCAAGCCAATGATAAAGGTACGACCTCGACCTCTTAGCCACGTGACTGGGGTTAGGCGCATCAGTGTGTACAAAAGCTGGGCTGAAAAATAGTTCAGGGGACGTCACAACCTGGGTTATGGATCCAAACGAACAATTTCTGTTGTGGCTACATCTTCAAGTCTCCGTTGTGGCTAAGCACAGGAAAACTTCAGGCTGATGTAAGAAAAATGACAGCGTACCTAAGCTGTACGATTATGTTTTCTATATAGCTGAGCTTGATTGAAATGTTTAACGGCTTCAACTGGCCGACTAGGACAGGCCCCTATGGCGCACACCAAAAAGGGAATGAACTCATATTTCATTTTATAAATGATCTCCCATTATGGCATTTACCAGTGTACCAATTCACGTGCGAATAGCCTCTGGCTGCTGAGGGCAACTTCATTGCCAGTTCGCGTGCACTTTCCTGCGACAGTTTTTTTTTTTTTTTTTTTTTTTTTTTACGAAAGGATACACGGACACTTCCTCAATCAGTCTCACTCCGCGTTGAAATTACTGGGACTTCATCGCGGAAGAAGATAAGGAGTGTGAGTGTAGTATTGTGTTTTGTACGTCCCTCCCCCCCCCCCTCCCCACCCCAACAGCCGCTCATTTCACAGGTAACAGTTTAGGCAGAGGCTGTCGTCTGAATCCGACAAGGAAGCGCGTGAGGCGACTGACAGGCAAAGTGACGTCCGGTCGCCTCATACCCGTGTCCGTCTCAGCAGTCGACTATTTACTAGAGTGGTTTTAAAACTTTGAAGCAGCCAGGCAAGGCTTTTTCCAGCATTTGAAATTTTAAAGAAACGCGGCCTTTACGAGTCGTTTATGTCTGCAGTTCCAAAATTGTACAGACTGGGCAGGAATCAGATCTACTAGGGCCTATATATCTCTCTCTCTCTTTTGAGTTGTTCGCACTGACTCGAACACTCGTCAGTACCAGTAACATACCGTTCCCGGATTGTACTCCACAATGTCGCTGGCCTATATGTATAACTGAAAAACTTTTGCTGAATCAGTAAGTATTGGTTGTCCGGAGTCAGTTATTCGGTGGCATTGTTTCATGAACTGTCATGAGCCCGACTGACTGCACAACAAATCCATTCATGACTGCCGATATATCAGCCACTGAATATTTAAACCGGTAGAATCTAAGCAACCAGGTTTTCAGGTCAAATTCCGATTTTCTGGTTAAGCTCGCTTTTTCTCAATTTGGCGGCGAGAAAACCTCCGGTTTTTCCAGTTAAACTCCGATTTTCTAGAAAAGGCCGGTGTAGTGCAAACGGCGCCCCATAACGGGGGGGGGGGGTAGATTTACGATAGCTCATGGGTATCATACAGTACGAAAACATTTTAATCGATCCAGGATGTCTCACAGGTACCCGAGTACAGTTTGAAGGGCCTAGGGAGACTATTTGCATTCACGATGGCTTACGGAGTCCCGCATAGAATGGGAGACAATCTGTATTTGAAATTCAGTAATGACATGTACTGTGGAGTATTCCCCCATGGGGCAAGTCATCAACAGCGCATCCCTCACTTCTTTTGTGCATGCGTGCGTGCATGTTTTGCATTATTCTATCATTATTATTCATATTTTTGGAATGCTTCCAAAAGTAGAGGTACATACATGTACTGAATCAAAATCAGAAGCAATATTTGTGTTTGGAAATGACAGAATTCTATTTGAGGTTTATTCAAATAAAATTAAAAGAATACATGTAGTAACAAGGCAGGCAGAGGCCTCCTTGGCTCACTTGTAAGATGGGTCAAGGTCATTCGAAAGATCAACATCATGCCAAATAAGGTGTATGACCATGACCTTGTAAGATTTCCAGCTTCAGTGACCTTGACCTTGAAATGATGGCTCATGGCTGTCAGCATGCCAAGTTTAGTGCTTCCGCTGTTTGAAGATTCTGAGAAAATGCCAGAGTTAAGGTTTAAGTTTATTTACATTACATTCTTGGATATATGTGTAGTGCTGAATAAATAGGTAAGCAAAAGGTAACATAAGTTTTGATATGTAGAAAATTATTTGCTTTTATTCTTGACATTGTATCTTGCTTTTAATATCTCAATAAACGTGTCATCTGGCCATAGGCCTACACTGACCGCATGGAAACTGTGATCTCACTCTACTCCGCTTGGTCCTACTGCCGGTGCACTAAGTTGGTGACATCATATGGCTGTCAGCATGCCAAGTCTGTCCAGTCTTTCGCCCTTGGTGGTAAACAGTTGCAGCTTGTCTCCGAAACCACTGGAAATGGATGCAGTGAATATAATTAGCACAGGTTTCCCCAAAAGAAACAATTGTTATGATCTAAACTCTTCTTTACAAATAAAATATAAAAAAATCAATCAAGATATATTTCCTGAATTTCTTCTACAACCAGAACTTTTATCCTGTCTATGTACAGTCTAGTCGTTGCCACTCACTTTTCTGGACCAGGTCCTGTTTGCTGACTGGAAGTGAAGACGATCTCCACAAGCCCTCCACAACTGTTGCACTGACTGCATGGAGATGACCTCACCGTGCTAGGCCAGGCACTACTACTGACTGGATAGACATGGTTTCAATGACGTCATGTGGTGGCTGCTCCTCCTGGCCTCAAAACTGGTGGCAATGGTGGTGATCCGGGTGACGATCTGACTGCAGGACTGGCTGTAGTTCTGCCTCTAAAACTGCTGAATGATGATCTGGCCGTAGGTCTGTCTATAAAACTGCTGGATGACAAGTAGGCCGTAGGTCTGCCTCTAAAACTGCTGGATGACAATATAGCCGTAGGTCTGCATGTAAAACTACTGGGTGACAAATACAGTAGCACCTAGGTCTGCTTAGGTGACGATATGGGCACAGGTCTGCCTCTAAAACCGTAGGTCTGTCTCTAGAACTGCTGGGTGACAAGTAGGCCGTAGGTCTGCCTCTAAAACTGTTGGCCATTGGTCTACATGTAAAACCACTGGGTGACAAGAAGCCCGCATGTCTGTCTGTAGAACTGCGAGGTGACGATCTGGCCATGGGTCTGCCTCTAAAACTGCTGGATGATGATCTGGCCGTAGGTCTGTCTCTAAAACTGCTGGGCGACAAGTAGGCGCTAGACCGTAGGTCTGCTTGTATAGCTGCTGGGTGCACTACGATCTGGCCATAGGTCTGGCTCTAACACTGCTGGATGATGATCTGGCCGTAGGTCTGCCTCTAAAACTGCTGGGTGGCGGCGATCTGGCCGTGGTTTTCCCTCTAAAACTGCTGTATGACAAGTAGGTCGTAGAACTGCCTCTGAAACTGCTGGGTGGTGATATGTCCGTAAGTCTGTCACTACTGTTTTGTCGATCACTAGATGGTGACGCCTGTAGCTCTGATGAATGTTACAGTCCTCCTTCCCAAAGACTCCGCAGTGTGCCGGTAACCATTGAATTGTATACCTGAGTCCATTCTTCTTCGGGGTAGGTGGAGTAGATGTGCTGGAGGATTAGGGTTTTCTGTCGGTCACTGCAACTGCTGGGTGATGATCTGGTCATAGGTCTGCCTGTAAAATATGAATATAATTGGCACAGGTTTCCACAAAAGAGACAACTGTTCACATCTGTTCTTTAAAAATAAAAACAATCCTCAAGACCCATTTCCTATATTTCTTCAACAACCAGAACTTATTCACCGACTATGTACAGTCCAGTCTTTGCCACTCACTTTTCTAGACCAGGTCCTGTGATCTGGTGTACCAAGCAGACAGGTGCAGAGAAAGTGATGGGATACACTGGTCTTGCTTGCTGACGGAAAGTGTGTCGTTGGTCTGCCTCTAAAACGGCTTGGTGCAAAGTAGCTTGTAGGTCTGCCTGTAAAACTGCTGGATGATGATCTGGTTGCAAGTCTGTCTCTAAAACCGCTGGGTGACAAGTACGCCAAAGGTCTGCCTGTAAAACTGCTGGGTGATGATCTGGCGGTAGGTCTGCCTGTAAAACTGCTGGGTGATGATCTGGCGGTAGGTCTGCCTGTAAAACTGCTGGGTGAAAAGTAGACCACAGGGATGCCTCCAAAGCTGCAGGGTGATGATCTGGATGTAGGTCTGCCTGTAAAATTGCTGGGCGACGATTTGGCCGTAGATCTCTCTCTAAAATAGCTTTGCGACGGGCCGATGACCTAAACAGTCAGTAAAGATTTTGAATTTTAAATACCTACGGCTACGCAGCTCGCATACACTGACATCAGGGACTTACATAGATTCTATGTAGGTCCCTGCTGACATACACCTTCGACGTCAGCAGCAAATTGAATTGGTTCTGTCAGTTCAGTTTAGTTTAGCTTAGTTCAGATAGTAATAATAATAATAAGGCGCATTAATATACGCGCTTTATCCCAAATATTTGGCTCAAAGCGCCGTGAGATAAATCCGACACGCACGCTCACGTGAATCACACTCGTTCTCTCACACACTGGGCATGAATACTGTGACATTACAATCGCGTGATGCCAAGGGCCAGGTCAGCAGTTTAAGTTTCGAAATTCTAGAATTGCATTTATTTTTTAATTTTGTGGGCTGAACATTTCCAAAGCAGAAGGGAAGGAAGCCGGAGTACCCGGAGAGAAACCCCCGCCGGCCGTCGGACGGCCGACCCGAATGAATGGTGCCACATACGAGAAAGAAAAATTCTTCGACCCGTGTGAGACTCCAAACTGACCTCTCGCATCGGTGACTAAGTCTTAACCACTAGACCACTGGCCGCCCTGGTATCTCCATGCTCGGAAAAGCCCACACGCGTTCCACCCCATCCGTCCCCAGTGCAGTGCCGTAAACTGTTCCAGTGTTGGTTTGGTACACGTGGACCTGGTTAGGTTCGATCCGTCGGCCACTCAGTGCTTCTTTGCACACCTCAGTCACTGTGCTTTGCATGCGGTCTGTACAAGTAGTATAATGGCAGAGGCTTTGTCCGTGGTTTCATTGTGCATGCAAGGGGGAACAGGCTCGGAGAGATGAATTATTCGCTAGTAGCTGTGCCGCTGGTTCTTTTATGCTGGCCGTACATTGATTGCGATTTGTATTCACGTGGCGTCCGTTTCCATGGCCGGCGCACTTGTTGTGCATGAGTAACACAGGCTGCAACATTATCATTAGCCTAGAAATACAGGGAAAATGCGATGAATCAAAAGCCGACTGGAACACAGACCGCGTGAGTGTGGAATATAACTCTACACCCAAGATAAAATTATATCATACCAACCACGGAAGAAAACTGCACTTTTTTCTGTTTTTGTGCAGAAACACGGACATGATCGGGGAAAAACCCGGACTTTTTGCAGGAATTTTTCTTTCTGCAGAAAAACTGTAGGCGATCTTTTGACAGAAAAACTGAGCACTGAGCCAGTAGAAGCATACTCACTGACACGGTAGTACACTGAGCGAGATAATTTTATCAACAGTCGTAGAATTTGAGTGTAAACAGCACTGCATCGCATTAACAGCTTTACTAATCACCAAGAAAGAGTATTTCGAGCATACAGGTGTACTCACAAGCAAAACATAAGTTGCCTGGGTAAATATAGAAATAGCCCGTTTAACTGATAAACTGGCACTGACCAACTCATAATGAATTCCACTACTCTAACACACACACACACACACACACACACACACACACACACACACACACACACACACACGGAGAGAAACCAAAGTTACAAAAACAACAGTGTATATGTATTTGTAGTCAACAAGAAAAACATGATACACAGGTTCCTATAACAACTACTACTTTTTAGATCTGAATCCACTGATAAAACCACACACATACATTACCTATTATGACGTTTCTTCACTACTAAAGTGCAACACACGTGCACAAATAATAACCTCAAACAATAATGACATTAGCATACTCACAAGCATCTCTTGTCACAGATTATTAAAATGGCAACAACAAAAGAGCAACGTAACCCCCCACCCCACCCCTTCAAACTACAAAAATATACTTACTTAAATATCGAAAATTCAGGGAAAAGTTGCCCCCTAGAAAAAATAAAAAAATAAAAATCCAATACAAACACCTAATTCGTCGTTTTGGTTCAGGAGAACATTCAACGACAGAAGAGGATCAGAATGCCCGACATACATTGTATACATAGAAGTTGCATGTATACAAATTTATCAAATATATTATGTTCAGATTCATAATTGGACCAGTATAATGCTTTAATAAGACTATGACAGTTTCCTGCCAAAAACAGCACTACAGAACTATATATCATCATCTAAATCAATATGGCGAGATCTTGGATGGCCTACATGGAGAAATTCTATATGCCCAACAACTAGAATCCCAAAGGAATCCCAAAGCGTCATTCTATGGAGTACATGGACACTGGTGGAGGGGTGAGGTGGGGAAACAGGGGGGGGGGGGGGGGGGGGGGGGGGGGGGTGTGTACAGATATATCATCAGAAGTTGCCTTTTAGTTTTGATCACTTTTCAGATTAAAATTCTTAAATTTGAAGGAGTGATCTTACAAAAGCACACCATGAAACAGTAAAAATTATATTAAAAAAAATGTTGATCTCTAAACTTTCCTAGATCTTGCACGGTGAGGGTGGGGAGTGTGGGGGTAGGGGTGTAGAATGGGGCCAGGGGAATGTTTGGGGGGTGGGGGTGGGGGATGGGGGAGGCAGTGATGTGGTTTGGTGGGGGCAATGGGCACGGTGTGACAAACAGCATAGAGCAGAACTGCAACTTTAAACCGCTGGTGTCGCTTGGCCTCTCCTGAACTGCCCTTTTCACACACTCCAGAGAAATCAATCGTCATGCCACAATTTAAATACACATTTGTCTGATAAAAATAGGCCCATTTCCTATCAGACAGCCAAGAGCACATAAAAAGCACCACAAAGAAAACCAACACTTTGATCAGCATACAAAATATGCTGACAGTACACGCATGTGATGCAGTACAAAGTGTTCACATCAGAAAGTTCTTTCAAATCAGTATCAAGCAAAGGGGCGTCAGGACAAAACATGCAAAAATTAAAGACTTCAATCTTGAAGCCATTCATTTCAAATCAGATCTTCATGTCCTCCGTCCAACACTTGTTTTGAATGCAAAACGATTCCATTCCATTACAGGGGAAAAAAATGTAAATGTTAAAAATGCTGTCAGAAGTGAATTGCATAGCTCAACTCTGTATGTTTTCAACAAAATACAAAAAAAACAGAGATATTACTTCCATGACTTTTTAATGTTATGGTTATTATTTTAAAGGAATTCCCCTAGTTTGTTCAAAATGCAGATCTCTGAAATGCAGCAAAACGTAAGGGAAAAGGCTGTGGGTGTGCAGGGCTACATGCTGGTCAGTTCCTAGTGCCTACCACATATCAAACCACGTGCAGCTCGCAAATTGTCCCTGCCAACCTGAAGGGTTGTAAAGGGGGTCTATAGTGACTATCACAGAAGAGCGGCTACACTCTGATTTTCCTGCGGATGGTACAGATCAGGACCATAGTCATGACCAACAACAAGATCTGCAGGACTCCCAACACAATGCCAGCTACCCCGAGCGCGTAGAAATTCTCGTCCAGCTCGTCCAGAACTTTCTGGTAGCACCCCGGCTGCACAATGGACATAGAGAAGAGGCATATCACTCAAAGCACCATAAAAGCAGTATGCCGCACTAACGCAACAAACTATAGCTTTTGAGCCAATACAAATGCTTAAAGTTTACAGTGCCCCCCCCCCCCCCCCAAAAAAAAAAAAAAAAAACACCACAAGGTTATTGCATAGACACACTTGTTTCACCTGTGAACAGAAACTACATAATGAATAATTATGAGAAGAATCAACAGAATCAAAGGACCACCCTAAAAGACAAAATGACGACAATGAAACAGTAGGAACAACAACAACAAAAACACATACCACCCCAAAGGCTAGCTGAGGTCTCTGCCCGCAGCCCTCATAACTACAGCAGGAATCTGGTACTTGCTGGGCCCCATCAAAAGCTGCATACCAGTCGGTGGCATTGCCAACTCCACAACATTTAAACTGAAAAACAGAAAGAGTAAGAACATGCCTTACATGTGTACCATACATGTTACCCTAATAGGCAGCAACCTGGTAGTATGTGTATCTCCTACACTGGGGAATCCGTGGTGGTCAAATTAACTGATCATTGGAGAGTCAATGCTTGGGTCGTGCAACAGATTCCTGAGATAGAGCCAGAAATTGTTGTTGGCTTTTGCCTTTTTGTTTTGTTTGTTTGTGCCATCTATGAGATCACTTCTATGTGACGGAAAAGGGAGTCACACCACAACAACAAACCTCTCCGCCATGTGAAATCAAGTCAATCTGCACCATGAACGTCTATATATATTCACATGAATATAGGGTATCTTCAAGTCACAGTGTTTCATCACCTATTTGCTAAGCAAGACTATATTCAGTACTAAAACAAAAAGAATCAAATCCTGATAAACATGCTCATAACAAACATGATTATGTTCCAATGGAGAGCCCAGACAGATGAGCCGGACAATAGCCAAGTGCTGTTGTATGGAGTACAGACAATAAAAAAAATGAACAATAAAATTCAACATCTGCAGTTTCCTTATTACAGCGGTAAAAATTCTAGTTACCTCTGTTTGAATCGTATCCCAGGTTGGCCACCGCTTTTCTTCCTTGAGTCCTTCTCTTAGCTGTGTGCCAAGTTCTTCATCAATCTGAACCAAAAAAACCAAACAAAAAAAAACAGGTCAGACAGTTATTGAATCTTCACTGTACTCCACAGAGGCTTCTCTCCAGTGATATAAACAGTACTCTTTCAATTTCACAGACAAATCAGCTGCCTCCACAACACATTTAGCTTAGGCTTAGTTGGTATAGTTTGCCCAATAGGGGGTGCAAATATATACTCAAACGCACATTCTTCAAGATTGTCCGACTCAAGGAGTTGAAACACTGCACACCACTCTCCTGCTCACTGTGTAATGTCGAACCGTAAGCCTATGGCCGCTGCCATTCATGACTGTTCAGTTCAAATGTCGCACACGTGCACCAGTAGAGTGATCCAAAATGAAACAGTCACGATTACAAAGGATATAAAACTAAAAGCATACAAATCTCAACCATCTTATGATAATATTCCGTTGTCAAATGCGTTGCATAATTAAAGTTGTAAAAGGAAGTCAGCTGCTACATGACTTCACTTCACAAGACCCAAATCCAGGGTACTGGTTCATTTGCACCCACTCCCAGGTAGCAAGTATGCAGTCGCGCCTGCTAGTGGACGGCTGGAGTGCATTTGCCCCTCCTGCGCATGACTGGTATACATTTGCACCCCCTAACAGGTGAACTATACCAACGGAGCCATATTAAATTGGCAAAACCCAGAATGAACTTCAGATTTATTGATTATAATACTACCATCACTACATGTACCATGTCACATAACAAAGACACCTAAAGAATTCAAAGCAATCATACAAACTTACATCATCTCTGTAAATGAAACCGACAATGCCGACAGCAATTTCCATGGCAAAGATGATGAAGATCACTGTGAAAAACTGGGACAGATGAAAACAATTTATTGTATGAGATCTAGCCATGCAGCAGTGCATCCATCACACACATTCAATAAGAGCAGAACAAACAGGGTAAGAATTTGTCTTCTATACATAAACAACAAAAGCAGTCTTTGTTTTTTTAATATGTGAGAAAAGACACTGCTGTTCACAACGATACAACAGAAATATACTGCAGTAACATGATCATGTAAAACCAGTACCAAATCTCATACGGAACATGAACTCAACATGGACCTGTTTTTATTTTGTACATTAAGACCACAGATAGATTTTCCACACTGGATCAGTATTGTTGGCTGTAAAGGGAACCTGAGGATTAAGAAAACAAAAACACACAAAAAAAGCTGGCATCAAGGAGACTGAGAAAAACAATTCTCTAAAAATATTATTGTGCAGAATCCAACATGACAGCAATCTTCATATTGATAAATTTGCCTTACTAACCACTCTGATTTTTTTTTTTTTTTTAATTCTCTGCCAGCCAATTTTATGCTTTTATTTACTCATTATATTGTGTTTATGACTATGAGCTGACTTCATGTGCCCCATAAAAAAAAAATTCTGAGACAAATATGAGTCTAGCAAATTCCAGGCTTCATATGCTCTCACCATGATGAGCATGCACTGGCTCTCCATCCAAGCACCACAGAAGCCGATGAAAGCAACCACGAAGATGATAATGCCGGCAGCAATCATGACGGCAGTGACGTTAATGTCCTCATACTTCGGCAGCAAGTCCAGGAAGTCTCCTTTCTGAACGTACAGGTATGCTCCCACTGCTATCATAGCAATTCCTGTCAACTGAAAATAACATAAGAAAAGGGTGAGTGTTAGTATAAATGTTACAGGACTACAAGTACAATTATGTATAATGAACAAGAAAGTATCAGTGAATCATTTTCCTGTTCCATCTCAAAACCAATCAAACTACATGTAACAGTCTAGAGAATCTGTTTCACATGTATCATATACAAAGTGAGTCAGCTAATTCTGATTTTTTATTTTCTGGTTTTTCTGTTAGCAAAAAGCTAGCATTCGGTGCAGTTCTGCTGACTGTGAGCGGGGCTGGAACTCCAGTCTCTCACACAAGTCACAGTACTGACTAGGGTACTGTAAAAGCTGATTGAAGTTATAAATTACTCTACAGATAATCCATATCAACTGATATCACCATCAATATTTTAACAGACTAACATTATCTATTATTTTACGTATAATAATTATTATTACATATTATTTTATAACTTTAAACACTTTGTTCAATTGATTCTGAAGTCAAGATTACCTATGTAGCCACTGGCATTTAACACTTCTTAAAATTCAAATACCCACAAGAGAAGATACCCTCCTCTAATGGCAGTTTATTAGCTATTAGCTAATGACAGTACCATCGTAGTAATTACAGCAGCTCAGAGCTGGCTTCTCTACAATACATGTGAAAAAAACCATGGGCAACAGTCATCAAGGAACTTTAAAAAAAAAAAGTATATGTATATATATTTATAAACAATACTTACTATGCCAAAGAAATTGAAGAGTATGAAAAGGCCACGTATGATTTTATACAACATACTGGAAGTGCCGTCACCCATTTTGACAGCTTATTGCACGTTCAACCAAACCTGAAAGAAGACAAAATATGATCATAGTTGTAAGTTTAACAGCAAAAAGAGCAAACATTGCATATTGTATTTATCTGTGTAACTATAGATTCCCCCTCCCCCCCCCCCCCCTACACCCACTACAACCACCACCACCACCACATACACACACAACACTTACACACCCAAAATCTACAGGAAAAAAGAAAGAAAGAAAGAAGATATGAAGGTTTGCAAAGCTCAGGTGTTCCGGTGGATTTTCTTTTAAATATGCGGGTACCTCTTAGCTCTAGTATGTTATAACCAACAGTTCTTTAGATGTTGTGGGTGTTGTCTGTGCCCGATTTTTACTTGAGAAAAAAAAAAAAATCCAGAACCACAGCAATTATGTGTGAGCAAATGGCACGGCAGAAAACAACCATTTAGTTCACATCATCCAAACACAAGGAAACAAACGCAGGTCTGTTAGGGCCTGTATGGAATCATCTTTCAGAATCAAGCTTACCCTGAAATTTTGAACACACAGGTGTGTCGCAAACCACGCAGACAGATTCTGGCTTCTGCTGGGTAAAAGCAGGCACCGGAACTCTCGTTGATCTTCCAGACGAAATGACGTTGGGCTGGGACACACCGCCTGAACGAAGGTGTAAACGCGGTCGCATGGGAGTTAAAAATAACTTCAGGTGAATGGAAACCGAAACCTGCCCGACCAGTTTTGTCAGCCATGTTGTCTATTTTCGTGGTGTCGTCTGCTACGAAAAGTTAAAAAACAGAAATTTACAAACTGAAAACTTTGTTCCTATTGAATATTGCAAAGTGTGTTATCTTTTTTAGAAATGAAACGTGCATATACAACGTAGAAGTCGTAAATTAAAATCATGTGCTTTTCATTTTACTTTTTCACGAAATTGTACTTTTCGGTTAGCTCGATTTCCAAGGGAGGACACTCACGTTGACAGTGTGTTGTCTGCTAGGCCTGCGAATCAACCCTGCTTACTTGGATATTATTTTTTACTGTTATATTATCGACTATGGCGACAGAGGAGAGAAATTTCCGCAGTTACTACTACGAAAAATTCGGTTTCAGAGTCGTCGAGGAGAAGAAATCTATTGAGATACTTTTGAAGGAGCAACCCATCAGTGTTGAGAAACTCAGACAATTTTGTCTCCGATTTCCTCTGCCAGCAGTATACAGGACTCACGTTTGGAAAATATTGTTAGGTATGGTGAGATCTTTGAACAGATGCGTGCATTTCCTTACCTTTAACATTGATATGATTCCTATGTGCATTCTGATTCTGGTATTCTTCTGTTTTACTGAGTGGCTTAAAAAAAACTTGAAAAAAATGATGATGATAATGATGATACAAACTTGGCACTATTGCACGCAAACCAATCACTGAATGAGCGATCACGACGCTAAGGGAGGGGTTTTGAAGAAAAAACTAATCGGGGAAAAAGCCCAAGCAAGAGTGATGTGCAGAGGATGTGTCCTTATTTAACTGCGTGCCTCCATCACTGATTCAATAGTCCCAGTCCAACAGTTTCGAGGCAGCATGCACACCAAACCTTCATGGGTGGCACTCATCAGTCTGGGTGCCTGAAATCCGTTTTTTTTTATATTTAAACCTACCCTGACTGAAATTCCGTTTGTTGATCAAATTCAAAAGAATGGTCAGATAGTAGTATTAGTAGCAACTCTGAGAAAAGTGCCACATTCATATTTTACATTTGCTTGGAGAGGCCATCAAATTCTTTTATAACTGCTGAAATTTGTGTTTTGCTGAGTGCTTCACCCTTATGAAACCCAATACCAATGCACCTCGACCTGAGTTTCAAGTCTTTTTTAAAATGTAAGAGTCGCCCTTGAACCTCTTTTTGAAGGTGTTGCCAGTGGAAAAAAAAGAGGATTTTTATTATTATTGTTATCATTATTATTGTTGTTGTTGCTGGGACAGGCCAAGTTGTTCCCCTTTCCATTTTCCTGCTCTCTGCAACTTCTGTTTTCCTTCTCAGGAATATTGCCAGCCAGTCAAAGTTCCCACACCTTTGTTCAACAACAGAGAGAGCAACAGTGGACAGACCTGAAACAGGGACTTGCCCTCCTGTCTGGCAAGAGAGACTTAGCAATGGATTCCCCGGAAGTGACACTGCTGAAGCTGTTTCTGTTGGAACAAGCTCAGCTACCATTTCTAGATAGTGACTTGGTGAGACATCGTGGATTTCAGAGACATAAGCAAAGAGAAGCATTAAAGAAACCTGGAATCAAAGGAACGTGGAAAGCATTTTTGTTGGTTGATGAAACATGCAGTTAGTTTCATTATAGGCCTTTTTGTCACGTCCCCGCTTCCCTCTCACCCAACCCCCCACCAATGCAGCAGTCAGCCCACTTATCCAGCCTGTCTTTCTGAGAAATTTGCTTTTTTGTATGTTTACAGAACATATTCATGTTGACGGTCCATGTAATTATACCTGTTCATAATTCAGTATTTAAATACAGCAGTGATGTATTCTGATTTCGCAGTATAATTATGTCTTTTGATATAAGTATATATGCATATTATTACTAAAAGTTTCAGTAGTTACAAGTCTGTGGTGCACAGCATATATGGTCTCTAGTGATGTGCAAGTTGATGTCACCAGCATTATTTCCATTGCAGCTTGTATCCGATGAAAACAAAAGTTTTGCAGCCATCGCTGGAGGCGTGTGTAAGGTGACGGACGTGGAGCTCGATCGATACTGGATCTCATCGAGGTTCTTCCTCCATGTGGCCAAGTACAAGGACACAATTGCACACTATGTGAGAGGAAGTTGCAGACTCGACACAGAACCTTGAAAAGAATCTACCTTCTTTTTTTTTCTTTTTGTTTAAGGGGGGGGGGGGGGGGGGGGGGATGAAATTGGTCTGAAAATTGAAATGTAATCATAAAGAATGAGGGAGATGAAACCAAGTTATACATGTTAAACATACTCACAGTCACTGACAAATATGGATCAGATTTACTTGACTCTGTGCTGTGGCTGACCAGTGGTGGTTCTCTAAACGTTTGTTTTCAGCTGTTTGTGCTGTTGTAGCTGTCTGTAGGGTGTAATTTTCCCTTCCGTAGCCAGGTTTTACATGACTGACACTACATAGATTTGATAGCAATAAATAACTGTCTCTTTTTGTTCTTGCTTACCTCAGCCTGAGTTGACGCTGCGCTGTTTGAAGAAGGAGGATGTAGAGAAGAAACTGTGGAACCACATCCAGGAACACAGGCTACTGAGTTGCCTCCCCCTCTCACTGTGGTTTTCCAGCTGTTTTGCTGATGTCCTGCCAAACATCTCTTTCCAAAGGTATGTGTCTGCTGATGACAGCTACAAAACTCAAGACCTGATTAAATAAATGAATGATACAGCATACAAGAAGAAAACAGTGGTAGAACATACTTTGTAGGTGTATGTGTGCTGCCTTTCATATGGTGTTTTAGTGGAGGCCAGCCACCAGAGGTGATGTTTGCTTGTCTGAAAAAGTTTCGCCAGTCTAGCTAAGTACTTAGGAGGAGTTTTTGACTGTGTGTTCACCTTCATGTCTAAGTTAGATCTTGATTTTCAGCACTGTTGGTAACAAGTACATGTATGTAAGCTAGTGATCTTTTTTTTTTTTCTTTTTTTTTTAATTTTGGAGAAGTGTTTGACTTTGTACTTCAAATGTTGATTTTTAGCAGTGTGGGTAACAGGTTATGAACTCAGCTCTAGAATATATAACTTAGTGGATTGTGGTGGTGTTTTGTTTTGTGTGTTTGTGTGTGATGGTGGTGGTGGTGTTTTTTGTGTGATAGTAACTATTTCATGCTACATGATGTGATAGCAAAAATCATTCAGTCGTAACAAGACTGATAAAAGTTAATGATTGAGATACACAATGAATGTTTTACCTTACTGTGTGCTGCAGGATTTGGGACAAGATCATCGGTGGGTCCTGCTACGTCCTTGTTTATGTTGCGGTGGCCATCTTGATCTTCTTCCGAAGGCCGCTGCTGAGCATGAAATCTGTGGAGGACATGATCACCTATCTCCAGCACGTAAGTATTTCTGTTTCAGTCAAGTGAAAAATGTACGTGTAGCATGGGGACCGTGTAACCCTCATCCTTTGTGTCCCAACTGGTGTTCCTCTTCCTCTGTCCCTTCTGCAACTGTAGGCCTTAAAATATACTTGTTCACTGACTCTCCCCCTACCCCTGCCAGCTATTTGATAAGAGCTGCAAGAGGCAATGCGTGTACCATGCCACTGTGAACACCAGGCAAAATGGTTGAGATGGGTTCTGGCAGCATAATGATACTCGCTCAGAAAATTCCTCTATTTACAGAGAAACAGCTTTGTGGGAGGGGCAGATTTCGCTGCACGCAGCAGCAAGTTTCAGTGACAAAAAAACAAGACCGTGAACTTTCTCCAGAAAAAAACATACTTTTACACACACAATGACGCAACAAAATTTGTGTCATAGACACCCATACATGCACACTGTGCTGCTGTGTTCTTTTTGGCGGGAGTTGTGCAGTGTGTGTGTCTGTGTGTGTTTGGATGTAATTGTGGCTATGTCCTAAACCACCTCATTATTATTTGTATCAGTTCAGAAAGTGTCCCACCCACTAATGTGGGATTTCTCCTTTAAAAAAAAGGGGGTGAAAAGTGAGATTTACCACTATGCAATCAAGCTGACACCGTAGCAGTGATTGTTAAGTCTGCATGAATTTTTTTTCTTTTTTCTTTGCCATTGCAGATCCCTGATGACTGTGGAGACCGTATTGTCAATGAGGCTCTGGACCTGTGGACTAAAAACGGCAGCTGTATTCTCATGTCCAAGTCCGACTCGCCTGTTGTGGAAAAGTCAAAAACTTGAGTGAAGATGGTGCCAGATGGTGACAGGTCTGTTTTTCTTGTCAGCTGAGCTGCGAGTGCCCAAAACTGAAGTGTCGTGTTGGTGTCCCTGGTGTAGGATTCACACCAAAAGTTCAGCTTTGATTTGTTCATGCAGCATGAAGGTTCATGCAGCAAGTTCCAGAAAGTTGTTCAGTTACGTTGTGGCTGAGTGAATCGTGACTCCACAAAATATTTTTGACTTTTTCTGTATATCCAGTGCCCGACTTTACCACCAAATCTGGGTTCTCCTATGGGGTGTTATTTTTTTTCCTTTCTGAAACTACATGTGTGCATGTGTGTGCTCTTGAAAAGAAGAAGCAGGGGCGCCGGAAGATGTTGGTGGGAGGGGGGGCAGAATCTCAGTCAGAGGGGGGAAAGGCCAGAGCCAGTGAAAGGAAGGACGTTGCCCGGAGAAAGTGAAAAGCGAGGGGGGGGGGGGGGGGTGGCGTCGTTCAGATGCTGCGCAGACAAAAACCTTTACGAACCAGGGAGCCACTGAAAGGAAGGACGTTGCTGAAAAAAAGTGAAAAGCGGGGGGGGGGGGGGGGGGGGGGGGGGAAGATTATCAGACGACTTTCTGCCAAGTCATTTTGATATTTCATGCACTGAGTTCTCTGTTGGGTGGGATGAGGGAGAGAGCAGGAAGAGGGGTAGGGGAAGGGAGGGGGGGCAAGACCATGGCTTTGCCCCCCCCCCTCTTGCCATAGTCACCTGATTTTCCGGGGGGGGGGGGGGGGGCAAAAAAGATACTCCCCCCCCCCCCCGGTTCCGGCGCCCCTGAGAAGAGATTTTATGCCATGTCTGACTCGATACTTTCTGTGATTTTCATTAAAACAAATTCACCTAAATACAGTATGTTGACCCCTTTTGTTTGTGTGGTAGTGTGTGTGTGTGTGTGTGTGTGTGTGTGTGTAAACTGACTGTTACCGCTAGAAATACAGTGCATGGCTTCTGCTTTGTGATATATGTGGAGGAAAAGAAGAAAGTGAAGCAAATGTTGGACGACAGAAAGTCCTCTTGACCTCGACTAGCGACTTGCCTTGACCCTCTGGTTCATGAAGCAAATTCTTTCTTGAAATCGGTCGAACGGTTTCAGAGAAAAACAAACCGAGTCACGAAAACAGGGTCCGGCAGATGGTGTCCACAGAGTTTTGGACTTTGGATGCTCGGGTCGTGAGTTCGAATCGGGGCTGGAGCCAGATATTTGTGCTTGTTCTTTTTCTTGTTGCCCCGTCTTTGATATCACCCATACGTGGTGGAAAAGGGCGTTAACCCACGACCCACTTACGCTCTTTCATTCCGAACAAAATGAAAGGTCCAGCTCAGTCCTCCCCTCAATGTCTAAATCGTCCGATAATTATATCTAGGCTGGCAGACCATTCTGAGCTCTTTTGGTGGTGCCTGCACAGGAGAGGGGGACTGAAAGGAGGGAGGGGGGGGGGGTCGGGGGAAGTATACCATTTGAAAAAGTTTTTTGTGGTTACACCCCCCCCCCCCCCCAAAAAAAAAAAAAAAAAATCGGAAACTGAGGTACATTGTTAGGCTGACGGGGTTGGGTGGTTGGGGGAGGGGAAAGAACCAACATAGTAATCTTGGAATTAGACTGATGGGGGCATTTAAACTGAACAAGGCCTATTTCAGAACGGAACTGAACGCGATACTGCAATTCTTAGAAGACGTGACAGACACGCCACTTTTCTCTGGTCTGCTGGTGACCATATGGCTGTTTTTATGCTTCACTAACAATTTTAACGTCGACTGATACACACTTAATCGACTGATAACAAGACACTCGGCCGGCGAAACCGGCAACGAAAATCCCGAATTTCATAAACCCACATCTGCTCTTGATGAGAAGCGGCAGTAATTTTGACAGCTTATCAGCAGATTTGATTGTTCTCATGTGTGCCGTCAGTACCGGCGTCCGGCTTTCGCCTTAGTCCTTCTGTCAAATGCCAATGGTTCCTGATAATACGGACAGGAGGATATGGCGGACTCGTGCGCCTGTGCTGGCGTGCACATGCGAGAGACTGAAATCAGCCGAAGAAGTGCGTGCACGTGCAGCTGTGACAGCCGGGCCGGTCAGTCAGTGAAACGGCGCACCGGCAGTTAAAAACTCAGCCCGAAAACTCCCAAGCGGCCTGAGGTGGCCTGCATGTGGCGTACCAGAGACTGAGCACGTGATTTTTTCGCCCGGCGGCCGGGACTGAGCCCTGAACTGCGGGTACAAAGAAACACATCAAAATATGCTAATAGTGCATTTAAGATGTGCCATTCCGAGTCAGTCTCCGGCTTACTAGTTATTCACTGACTAACGACCTTTCACGGTTTCTTTTTCTTTGTACCCAGAATCGTTGACGGAATAAAATAATTTTCACGACTGAATGGCGTGCACTCGATTATGCATGTATTTCATATGAATGTATGCGCTGATGTGCGGATTTAAAACCTCTACTGATGGTTGTAATGCCGCTGAGATGAAAAACTGCCGCTTTTGAAGCTGTAAGGCTGTTTGCCAGATAGAAGGATGTTTCGTTGGGCCATTGTGGCCGTTTCCGTGATTTTGTTGCTTCTAATATTAACCCTTTCACTGCCAGATGCGCTTCGGTTCACTCACGGATAACATCTCTTCACGTCACTTTGCTGTAAACACTGAGGAATCAAAACCTGTACTGCATCCAGAGAGTGTTTTCCCTCAACTACTGGAAAGTCTACATTTAACGTTTTGAACTAATTTTGACAGTGGGGCTACTGGTGCGATTTACGAAATCCTGCGACAGCGGCAGTGAAAGGGTTAAGGAAATATGACTTTCTTTGCGTATATACGGTCCATATAGTTTTGAACAGACTAGGACTCGACAAAGCTGCTCAACATAGCAACCAGTCTGCACTGAGGGCCGTCTAGCTGGTCCTCAGTCCGCAACCAATAATTAGTGAGACTTAGTAGGATTTCGTACGGAGGACTTCGTTGAGCAGCGTAACCCATTTACATGTAAATTAGGCTTACACGACAGAGGCCGCGAGCTGCTAACGCGCTGCGATTAGCTAATGGTACCCGTAACGTGCCTAATTTACATGCAAGTGGGTTACGCTGCTCAACGAAGTTCTCCGTACGAAGCCCTACTAAGTCTCACTATTAACGTCGTCTGCCGTCAGTACGTGGTACACTTCTAGAACAACTTACGGCCGGAGTTACCACAATGATCTCAGATGCTATATGGTGACCCAAGTGACTGATAATGACACACAGATTCACTGAGTGCATTTGATGGAATGTTTTCCACACGCTGTTCAGTCACTGAGTGTATGCCTGTCGTACGCCTCAGTGAGACTGTTAAAGACTATCTTGACGAAGCTTAGACTAAAAGATTAGTACGACTGACCTGAATAAGCGGAGACCAGTACGGCAAGTCTGTGACTATTTCACGGAATAAACAGTAATACACGCTGTTGATAGTCCCGATAATTTTTCACACACAATATCATGCAAAAATATGTTTAAAAATAGTGGCCGTATTCCTTCGTGGATGAGTTGGGAAAAAAGTTCAAGTTCACTGAACACTTGTCATTGTTTTATTTTTGTTGTTGTTTTCCAGTTTAAACGGAATTTTCGGTTCAGCATTGTGGTGTTCGTACGGCGCCAAGAGAGTAAGTGTTGAAGTGTTTTGTTAAAACTCAACAAATTTATACTGAATAATCCCGGCGAAAAAGCACGTGCTCTCTTGTGCAGGCCACCTCAGGTTTGAGTTGGATTTTATTTTTCGGGCTGTGTTCTGTGAACACTCACTCGATCTTGTGTTTTCTTAATTTAAGACGATTTCCTACTTCTCAGAGAACGTGTGCTCGGGTCGTGAGTTGGCATTCGGTCCCAGCTGGGGCCAAACATTTGTACTGGCCTCTTTCTCGTTGCCCCGTCTTTTATATCACCCTAACGTGGCGGAAAAGAACGTTAAACTCCCAAACACCCATCCACCCTCTCCACTCTCTCAGAGAACGTCAGTGCCTTGCATTCCCCAAAACCCAGTGAGAATATTTTAGATGTCTACGCTTGCGTACCGAATCAGGCCGCATCAGCTGCTTTGTCGTTTTCATTTATTATGCCATTAATTTTATGCACATATAAATGTTGTGTCGGCATTCCGTCGCTTTTACACGTTGGGAGTCTGGACGCTCGGGTCGTGTGTTCGAATCCCGATGCCGGTCCCAAAAGAGGTGCGCCTTTCGTGGCAGCGGTAACTGACGACAGTTAAAAAAAAAAAATGCACGGAGATGAGAAATGTGACGCTAAAAAAGTCGCCGGCTCTGTTAAATTCAGTAAAGTAACACTGAAGTTATGGTTCGATTCTGTTTTGAGAGGAGAAAAGAAAACAACAATAACAACAACACAACATTAAAAACAACACAAAAAGCAAACACAGAAGAACTGAAAACAAGCAATTTAAACACACACACACACACACACACACACACACACACACACACACACACACACACACACACACACACACACACAACCAACCAACCAAACAAAAACAAACAAACAAACAAACAAACAAACTGAAGAGACTTTAAAAAGCCTACGAACAGGATTTCTTTCAATTTTTTATGAACTTGAATGATATTTTCCTCAGTGTTACCCTATGCAGGTTTCTTCATATTATATTTTTTGGCTCGGTAACTGTAGCATTCATTGTTAAAAAGTGAATTATTCAAACAACATCAACAACAACAAAACTGACACAATTCAGTCACACCCCAACTGAAACTGACGTGATCCGGCGGCCGCGGCAATGCCGGCTAACAAATCATTTTTGCGCCCCCCCCCCCCCTCCCTCGGCCCCGGCTCCTTGCCTTTGTTTTAGCAAACCAGGTTAATGTCTTTAGATATATATGGCTACAGCTGATCATTCCGGATGTTTTTGCGAAACAGTTCCGCTTTTCATTCAACAGATTACCGTATCCGTGTTTTTGCGCGCACCGCTGATGACTGCCGGCCGATACGCCGGCCCGGCCGAGACTCCTTAACAAACACTGACTTAGTGAAAAAACTTGACGAAAACGATACCTTGACTGAACGGCTGTTGTTATTACCCGACTACTCGGTGACACCACCGAAATATGTAAATATACCGGGACAGTTTCTGTGACTAAAATCAGTTTCAAATAAGTCAGCCTGACTGATATTATTATGCCTACCACTAACCGACCGGAAAGAGTCAGTTGGCTGCAAAGAAAAAAAAGTCACAGTTGATAGGAATGACACTGGCCTTTCCATCCACTGACAGTAACGCACAAAACACTGTAGTAAAAGCAGTATTATTTTGTTTGTTTTACCTGACCCGTTTAAACCCGACTGACCTTGTCAGTGATGCAGTTATTCAAAGCATCTGCGCGCCTCACTGAACACAGCGGGAGGTGACGGGAACGGCGAGCGCGCGGTCACATGGCCGCCTGACGTCAGAGGCCGAAGGTACACACAAGTTCGTAAGACACAACACCCTGCTGCTTTGAGACACATCGCTAGCAGAAGACACATGGATTAACTGGGACAAAACAGCCGTTTAGGGACACATCGGGACAGCATGGAGGTACTTGGTGAGGACCAAGCCCTTCAGGCTGTGTTAGGTGAGTTTTCTGGTGACTTTCACTGATTCTGCTAACTTTTAGCGGCCTTTTTGACTGACAGTCGTCTGTACGCAGTGTGACTGACGGTGTGGGGACACGCTCCTGAGCGTGGAACTACGCGAGCTGCGTATGAGGCGTCTGCTTCCGTTTACTTTTGACAAATGGCCCTCAGCATTTCGTTGACGTTTTGAGTGAGAGTTTCACTGATAAAGTTTCCGTGGTCACTGCGGCTCAGAGCATCATACAGTGTCAGGTCAGTCCTGACTTCAGTTTGTTGTAATGCGGTTATAGACGTCAGCGATTCCCTCTTTTCAGTCAGTGTTTTGATTTGATGGAGTGCATGTGGCTTATGTCCGTCGGCTTTTATCACTTGTGTAGAACGCACTCCAGTGATGTATGAAATGTGGGTTCGCATTTCTTTTATGTCATTTTGGAGACAGGCTCGTCACGTTCCTGATCAGTCACGGTGGTCAGGCATCGAGGGGGCTAGGTCAGTGGGGGAGTGGATGAAGTGACTGAGGTGAAACTGAGTGCCAGTGAGGGGGGGGGGGGGAGGGGGCAGTGATGAGGGAAGTGGAGACAAGACTGTGACCGGCCAATGTGAGCAACTGACATCACTAATGATTGTCAATACAGATTTTTGTTTGTTTGTTGTTAGCTGTAGTTCGGTAAGTAAGCCGTTTACAAAGGTCGTGACTGATGCATACATATAGCCTATACGCATGTGTTGAGGTTATCACACAGTACAAAAGAAGATAGAGTAAGTAGAAGTAAGTTGAGAAGTAAGCTGCCATCGCACGTACCATGCTGACGTACTTGCCAGTGAACTGACTGATCGTGTCAGTGTTGTGCAAAAACGAAACCACAAAATGACCGCAGTCATCACGCCACTGAATTCAGTTCAACTGATGACTTCTTGTTCATTACATATCATAAGAACAGTCCTAGCTTAGAAAGTATACCTAGTACGTTGTGTGACTGACTCATTATGATAATCAAGTGCTCGGAACGGCAAACACTGTCAGTGATACACTGACTCGGCCGGGGCTGAATGATTACTGATGTGCGTATCTCTCTGTACGCTATCTGGTGTTACTTAAACTGATCACTGCTTCCTCGCTGTCGTACGGCCGTGAACTGTATAATTTGTAGTGCAACACCACAGCGAAGATACGCTATACGTAGAGATTTGACACTAATCAGTGCCATAGATTCAGTTTGGGGGTAAAAGGCCTAAGCGCCGTAGACTTTCATAAGCACATAGTCCCGTGCGTTTGCACCGCTGATTCATCCGGTTAGCCTCGTACCGTCGTGTGTTCAGTTGCGCAACTGAGTGACTGTCCTACCGACTTTCGCCACAAGCACTTGAGCGGACAAGAAACAGTTGTCTTGTACCCACTATAATTAAGGAAACACGATACCGGTATTTTGCCAGTGAGAAGCGTTATTCGGGAGAGCCTAGACGTTAATAGATCTAAAAAAAAAGAATAATAATTAAAAAAAAACAAAAAAACAATCCCGACGGAAAGAGCTCCAAATTGAAACAGTTTTCAAGTTGTAATGGGGATAGGCCTTGCGTCTCACTTTCAGTCGTTTGTTTCATATTTATGTATTTATTTATTTATCTATCAGTTATTTATTTATTTATTTATTTTTAGGGGGTGGGTGGGTGGGTGGTGGTGGTGGTGGTGGTGGTGGTGCTGAAATACTGATGTTTTCCAAAAACAGCAACAACAAGTGACAAATACGTTGTTGCTTGTTTGGGTCCCCCCCCCCCCCCCCCCGTTTGGTTGTGCGTTTTAATTTTGATTTCAAATCAGTTGAATCATGATTTTCTTCATCCGCTAGGGGTCGCTCGTAATCTTTCGCCTTAGAGCAGAAGCACGGATTAGTAATGGCGATTTCGTATAGGCCGAGTAAATTATGTACAGTGTACCTTCTTACGATTCACAGTTTGCTTTTCAAACTAGAGTACCGTACAAGCTCCGTAACGGCTCACTGTAATCCCATCGGTCCACAAGTCGAGATCACGGGTACCTTGTCCTCAGTCCCGGTCCTACCTTACCCCCAGTCCCTCCTCCACTGCCCACTACCCCAGAGAGAGAGAGAGAGAGAGGGGGGTGGGTGGGTGTGATGGGGGTTTAACGTCCTTTTCCACCACGTGCGGGTGATATCAAAGACGGGACAACGATGAAAAAGCCAGCACAAATATTTGGCCCCATCCGGGATACGACTGAACTCACCACCCGAGCATTAGCAGTCCAACGCTGTACCATTCGGACACCCCAGAGAGAGAGAGAGAGAGAGAGAGAGAGAGAGAGTTATTTTTAATTAATGAAAGAAAACTTACGACAGAAAAACTACGACAAGGAATCCCGGCAAAGAAAAAACTGATACGAGGAGTCAAAACTTATTTCAGGTAAACAATACAAAACACACCGACACTGATATTAATTGAGAGAGAGAGAGAGAGAGAGAGAGAGAGAGAGAGAGATGTCACATGATGAGGAGGTTGAGATAAAAAAAAAAAAAACGGGGGGGGGGGGGGGAATTCGAAGGTTAGGGTCAGTGGGAGGAGGGTTAGTGGTGAGGGTCGTCGCAAGCGTAAAGATCATTGTGTGACTTTGTGTTGCTTGTTTACCTTGGAAAGGAGGAGTGGCGCAGAGAGAGAGAGAGAGAGAGAGAATTTTCCTATAATATTAAATTCGCTATTTTACCTACCGAAACATGTCGTCATCGTGCAGTGACAGCATTCGTACAAATTATTGTCCCCCCCCCCCCCCCCCCCCCCACCTATTATTAATGTCCTTCGTCTCCTTCTTTTTCGGAGGGGCAGGGTCAGCACGGGATTTTTTTTTTTTTTTTTTTTTAGCAGTAATCACGTACTTTTTTTTTCTTTTTTTTTTCTTAGGCCTACCGTAGCGTACAGGTTTGTAAGTTTTAGCTGCCGCAGCTTTTCATAACTCTGGGTCACCACTTTTCGCCAAAACCATTTTCACCGTAAATGCTTTCTACTTCTAGCTTCGGTGACCACGGTCGTATTAATTTAAAGGCAGTAGCAGTACGTTCATGTTTTTGGGTTTTTTTTTTTTAGCTGCTGTCGTGTGAAACAAAACATTCCGACGGAAATCACAGTTACGCTGAAAACCTTTATGCTGGTGTCTCGTCAATAGAATTGGAAAGAGAACTACTCAGATTAATGTTTTAACTATGTACTATGAGTAACTGAGGCACGCGAATAATCTAACGCAGTTTGCTTTAAAGACATGTCATAAGACACACGTGGTTAAAGGTCATAAAACACATTTTTAAAGGTCGTGATCGTGATCACGTTGTTGTGAAAAGAAAAGAAAATCATTTCAAGGCCATGAAACACATTTCCGTTTTAATTCTTTTTTTTCCTCCTCAACCCTGAGTCGTGTGTAGTAATAATAATAATAATAAAAATAATAATCGTGTGTTGTGTCCGCGCTTTTACCCGGCCGGGGAGCCGGCATGTCCGAACTGGCGCAGGTCAGGTCGTGAGTTTGAATCCCGCCTGGAGCCAAATATTTTTGCTGGCCTTTTTCTCGTTGCCCCGTCTTTGATATCACCATTACGTGCCGGAAAAGGACGTTAAACCTACAAACACCCACCCTCCACCCCACCCCCGCGCTTTTACCCAATTTTTTGAATTGGTTCAAAGCGCCGCGAGCTCAGTAAACCCAACACGCACGCTTACACGCCACACGCATTCTCTCACACACAGACTGGACATGAACACATTACGTGGTGCGAAGGGTCAGGGCCCGCATGTAAAAGTCGGGGTTAGGGAGTTTAGCCCTGGATTAGAGTCTAACCTCGAACTAAACTAGTTCTAGGGTTAAATTTTCTCAGTGTTGTTGGGTTTTTTTGTTTTGGACCAGGAAGCGGGTCCATTCCAGCAAAGTGCCTATGCCCTTATAAAAGGACTTTTGTCTTTCTTTCTTCGCTTCCTTTTTTTAAAATTTAATTTTGTTTTGGGGTTTCCGAGTTTGTCCTAGTCTGGGTTAGGCCCATAGCCGTGGGTTAAATTAACCTCGAGTTCTACATACGGGCCCAGGCGGTCAGCTTTGTAAGGTGTTGAGGGGGAATAGTGGAAGCGGAGGGGAGATGGGATTGGACATACGGTTGCAGAGCAAAAGACAGAATCAGAAAGGTGTGGGAACGATGCAGGTGCATCCGTGTTTTCCGAGGTAATTTCTGCGGTGTGGGTCTTGTCCCTTGACTGAACTGAAATACCCGTTGTCACTGAACTGATGCTGCAAGGCAATTTCTTAGTAACGAGAACGGGGAGGGATCGGGTAAAACGCCAACCAGAGTCGCCTCAAACAAGCCAGTGGGCTGAATTGATTAATTTTTATGACCGTTAGCTGTGAATCGCCTCCCCCCCCCCCCCCCCCCCCCCCCCCCCCCCGGGGATCGTTTGTACTTTCCTCGTTACCAACTCATTAACCGCCGTAAACATAATCCTCGCCAACATCATTGTCTGTTGTTTAGTGAGACGTTCACACAACACACCTCGGCACATGTGAAACCACCTTTCTTTGATGGCGAGTGCTAAAACAGAATTAAATCCCGCGCCCGAACGGGCCGTTTCCACAGTAAGTCAGCACGCAAAGCAAGCAAGCAGGCTCGTCATTCATACCTGCAGGAAAGAGCAGCCGTCAAGGGGAGGGCTTTGATTGGAGGTCCCCCACTTGTTCCGAGCTCTCGTTGTTCCCACAGTGTGTGTGGACACTCCATCTTTCATGTCGGCGTTATGTGCCGGACCGCGTGTTAAACGGCCTCCCTTACAAGCCTGGAAGATCGATACGGTGTTTGTCGACCCTTTTATATAACAATTACGTGTACGCAATTTACGGGAAGTGTTCATCTTTCAGGTGCGCGGTGAATTCGTTTGCAGAAGTCCGTGATAGAAAGAAGTGTCACAGGTTTCCTGCGGGAAAACTAGATAATTAGTGTTGAGGTTTGGGGGAAAAAAAAGAAGACATTTTCGGAACGATTAAATTGTCTGGTTGGAAGGCCGAACTTAGTCAGTTTGACAGTGAGATCGAATCCCGGCGGCTGGGACGAAATATTTGTGCTGGCCTTTTTCTCGTTGTCTTTGATATCGCCCATACGTGGTGGAGAAGGAAAAAAAAAAAAAAAAAAAAAAACCTCCAAACAATCACCCACGCTGAGTTTGACAAGGTTGTATACTCAGCTATGGTCTGGAAGCGAAAGCAGTCTCTCGCTAACTAACTCGCGCACTCACGCACCCACCCATTCACTCACTCACTCACTCATTCTGCAATAACTGACACTCGCTCACTCACTCACTCACTCACTCACTCACTCACTCACTCACTCACTCACTCACTTTGCAATAACTTTCGTCGACGCTCGTTTGCCCGCTCAACCCAGTTCTAACTAACTAACTAACTAACTAACTAACTAACTAACACACTAACTCACTCGAGCACTTTGCAATAACTTTCGCCGACGTTCTCAAAGTTTTTTGTCCCCCCCCCCCCCCCCCGAATGACCGCTCAAGCTAGTCTTTTTTAAATTTAATTTTTACATTGACAGGAACATTCGCCGTACCACTGAAATTCAGTTCAGATCAGTTCAAACGAAGTGCTTCTTTAATTTGCTTTTCTTTTGCTTTGCGCTCTCTCTCTCTCTCTCTCTCTCTCTCTCTCTCTCTCTCTCTCTCTCTCTTTTAACTTCAAATTGAATCGGTTGTGGCATCACTGGCGCTCTTTTCTCGAATGCCAGCTTATGCCGGCCTTTTTTTATTTTTATATTTTTACATTAACAGAAATATTGGCCATACTAAATTCAGTTCCGGCAGTTCAGTTCAGTTCAGTTCAGTTCAGTTCAGTTCAGTTCAGTTCAGTTCAGTTCAGTTCAAACAAGGCACTTTCTTCCTTTGCTTTTCCTCCTGGTCCTTTTTTTCACTTCATAATAAATCGGTGTTGGCAACACGACCAGGCGCGGAAAACTGATAAAATACAATACAATAAAATAAAAAAGCCAGGTTAATAGTAAGATCTGTTTCAAGAGTCACTCTCTCTCCGCCATTATCATGGTTGATTTTCAAATGCACAGGAGAACAACACCTGCCGGTAATGTGCAACGCGATGCCAGTGGCAAGATGGAGGCACGGCTCGCATGTCGGACGAACCGAAAGACCCCAAAGCGAACATCATTAATTGCACTGGGAAGGCGTTTTCTTCTCGCAAATGGCGGTCCGTCTTTGTAACTGAGAACGTAAAAATGTGCACAGGAAAATTAGGGTTTGAAATAGGTAGAATAGTAAAACGGGCATACTGAAGGGATGAAAAATAACAAACAAAACTGTTTTGGGTGTTGGCGATGGTATTTGTTTTGTCCGTTTGTGCGCCTTTTTTTAACATCAAAGTGTAATTTATAGACTGCTTAAAATTTATATAGTTTGTTGTTGTTGTTGTTGTTGTTGTTGAAATCTAGTCACATTAAAAAGGAAATGGGGCAATTGATGTTTTTCAGTGTAAATGAAAATGGCCCCCCCCCCCCCCAAAAAAAAAAAAGTTCTGGCAAGAACCTGTTTTATCGTGGTATTAAACAGCTCAGATGGATTCTACTAAAAACAGAACACACACACACACACACGCACGCACGCACGCACGCACGCACGCACGCACGCACGCACGCACGCACGCACGCACACACACACCACACACACACCACGGTTGTTGGGTTTTTTTTTTCCTTCAAAATTTTCAATGTAAAAATTATGAAAGCTCCGTCCTTTGATGATTAAACCATGTCTGTCTATGTATGTGTGTCTTTGATTTAATCCGGCCAACATCTTGTTTCAATACCGGAGTGGCCACACTGGCCACTCGAGCGGAGACACGACGAGCGGAGACACGAAAAACGGACAGAACTCTTTAGTAACGATATAGCGATTAACATCGTTGAATGCCTGCACCGAGTGAAAGAGCATCGCCTTTCGTCCGTATCGGAGATCAGCTGTTCGACTCGGACCGACGTGCTGATAACGGACTCGCTGTAACCCAGTTCTTACTGTAGGGTCGCCTCGCATCCTACAATGCACGTGTTCGTTGAGCGTCAATGTTCCGGTTCAGTGACCCTTACACCGGCAAAACATCGGTTGTTGTCAGCAAATTTCTGAGTAATTTGTAGTGAAAGCTGTCATAGATTGCCACATGTTTGGTGTAAAAAAACTGCGCAGTTTGAAATTCTCCACCCCCTCCCCCCCTCCCCCACCCTTCCGGGTCTGTTTCCAAGTCTCCCGGCCCCCCGCCCCGCACCCCCACCCCCTCTCTCTCATCTTAGCAAAATTTCTAAAATCGATTTTTACGTCGAAACTTTACCGTTGTTAGTAGATAATAAAGACTCTCTCTCTCTCTCTCTCTCTCTCTCTCTCTCTCTCTCCTCTCTCTCTCACTCTCTCTCTCTCTCTCCGCCGGGCAGGCTCTCCATCTGCCCCTCCTCCCCCTCCTCGACTCCTCCCCCCCCCCACCCCGTTTCTCTCTCTCCCCGTCGTCTTCATGGAGGGGCGAGTCAAAAACAGGAAGACCAGCGCCCTACAAATCATCCCGGACGGAACCGTCAACTCACCGAACACAGACTGATTTCTATTGGACATGGCCTCGTCTTGTCAAGCTGTTTGATCGGGACACAGATTACCCGCGACTCAGAAATTGGAGCTTGCGTATGGCTGCTTTGCCGATTCATTCAGCAAACTTGGGTCCAACATTGGCGGATGGTGAAAAGAGAGAGAGAGAGAGAGATGGGGGGCGGGGGGGGGGGGGGGATAGGCCAAAGATCGGAGGAAGAAGGAGACAGTAGATTCATGGAGAAAACACTTCAGAATATCACTATGCTTAGCACCATCGGCGGTGTAACCGGAACTAACTTGTGAAAAACACACGCACGCACGCACGCACACAACACAACACAACACAACACAACACAACACAACACAACACAACACAACACAACACAACTGAGATCAGTGAAGTTCGTATTTTCCGCTAAGCGTTAGTTGTGCCTTTTTGCGCAGATCAGTCAGTGGACAGGAGATTTTCAGCGTAATTTTTCAAAGATGCTGAATTTGCTCTGACTTGTCTTTCAGACTGATTTTACCCTAGTAATGCTTTTTTTCCCCATCATATGTATTTTTGTTTAATTAAAAATTTTGGCCGGTCACAGTTGCATTCAGTGGTTGTATGCGCGTGCGTGTCTGTCCGCATGTGCATGAGTATCTCTGTCAGTCTGTCTGTCAGTCTGTGTGTGTGTGGTGTGTGTGTGGTGTGTGTTTGTGTGTGTGGTGTGTGTGTGTGTGTGTGTGCGTGCGTGCGCGCGCGTGCGTGCGTGCGTGCGTGCTGTGCGTGGTGTGTGTGTGTGTGTGCGCGTGCGTGTGTGTGAAAGAGAGAGAGAGGGGGGGGGGGGGGAGAGGCCGGGACGGACGGACACGGCGTTATCAGTGAAATCCTCATTCAACAGATGTTACAGATGGTAGCAACGCTTTTGTTGTTTCCTTTGCCGCTTTGGTAAGCAATAACGTGAGAAGTAATGAACTGACACGTGGCGTGACCTGACTCTTTCTATGGCTTTTCTTGGAAAGAACTCTTTGCGAAACTTCGAAGTGAAAATCTCAGAACTGGTGCGAAAATCGACACTAAACTGACGTGACTCTCCAGACTTTGTCATGCATCGTAAGCAGGAAATGGAGTCAGCTTACGTGTGGGAGCGGCCGGCAAGAAAGATGGGGAAGTCTATTTATGAAACTGAGTCAATGAGCAGCAGATTTTGACTATTATATATGGGGAAAGTCCCTTTTTGGCGAAGTTTAGTCTGTGCCGTTCTTGGTCAGCGGTTTAGTCTTTTCGAGGTCTGCGCTTCAGCGAGAGTGTCGTCTGCCAGATGAGCAGAGAATCCGCGAGATGGCAGACGCGAACGGCTATGGCTGCCAGTCGGCAGGTACTGATCAGAATAACCAATTACGATTTTCCTTCATATTGCCCAAAACGCTGTCATTTTGATTTTTAAAAAAAAGGAATAAGAAAAACTAGCGGCCCGGCGTTAGTGTTCGGATTACAGATATTATGAGTTATACTTTCTCGGTTTTTATTTAGCACTGTTTCGGTTTCTGTTCAGCATCTTTTCACTGGCTTGGCATTTCTCGATAGTGTTACAGGCACTATCTTGTTGGAAGTCGGTTGGCTTTTTTTTTTTTTTTTTTTACCTCAGTTGTAGGCCCGCTTCAAGCCACAAAAAAGTTAAATGTTTCTTGATTCTGTGTTTTTATTATTTATTTTCTCTCTCTCTCTCTTTTTCTTTTTAACTTGGCTGAGCGTTCCGTCTTCATTGGTTCTGAATACAACAATTTTGTTTTGTTTTAAGTGTGTCTTCTCTATAGTGAATGTTTTCATGTTTTAGTTTTTCATTAGTGCTCTTGAGATTTAGGAAAATTTTGTGTGTGTGTGGTGTGTGTGTGTGTGTGTGTGTGGTGTGTGTGTGTGTGTGTGGCACAAAAACTAAAAATGGTCCTGATATTAAAACGCAACAAAAGTAAATATAAACTACATGTATTGAAAATTATCCCGAAAACGGCGAAGCATTGTGTAGTTTGTGCAGAAATTGTATGTGTGTAAGCCAGCCAAAGTTGTACCTTTTCTTTGTAGCATATCTTGGAGTTTCACACTGTTTTGACATGCACCCGCCTTGTTTTGTTTCAGACCGAGAACTTGGGATTGATAACGAAGCCTTGGATTTTCAGATTGAGGATTACATAAATGGAGACGGAAGCTTGTAAGTAACCACCATTTCTGTCCGTATGTCTGCCCGTCTGTCCGTCCGTCTGTCTGTCTGCCTGTCTGCCTTTCTCTCTCTGTCTCTCTCTCTCTCTCTTTTACGAGGGTTGTTCAACGGGAATTGGAAACAGCTATGTAACTCTGGTTTTACACATAGCTCCAACTTCTTATCTTCACATCCCCTCGAAGTATTCCCCCTTGACCTGTACACACTTTTCCAGCCTTCTGCGCCACGCAAAAAGCGCCCCCTGGTAGTCCTCCTTGGGTATGGCATCGAACTGTGATTTTACTGCTTTTGCGAGATCCTGTACACGGTCAAACTTCTGGCCAGCGAGTCTCTCTTTCAGGATAGGGAAAAGCCAGAAGTCGCATGGTGCAAGGTCTGGACTGTAGGGTGGGTGGTCCAAAATCTGGATTCCTCGGTCAGATAGAAAGGTCGTGGTGACCTTGGCTTTGTGGGCAGCTGCATTGTCATGCAGAAGCAAGGTTCTTGAGGTGCCAACGGTTGGGCGCTGATTACACACTTCCTTGACAACTTTGTGAAGCACAACTCCTGTGCAGTATGTTGCATTGATTGTTGTCTTCTCAGGCAGAATATCGATTGCCACAGTTCCTTGTGCATTAAAAAAAAAGGAAAAAAGTCGCTTCCGGCTTTGAAAACCTTGTCTCAACACAACTGGTCGATCGCCATCAGGACCCACCCACGCCCTGTTGCAACGCTTGTTGGGGATGCCATAAAACCAGAGCCATGTTTCATCACCAGTGACTATATCACACAGCCGTTTTGGTCCATTCGGTTCAAAGTCATTCAACAACTGACGCGAACATTCAACTCGTCGTTTCTTCTGATCTTCACTTAAGAGATGAGGTACCCATCGGGCAGCCAGTTTTCGCATGTGAAGATCTTCATGTAAGATGCTGTGAATGGTACCAACAGAGACGCCAGATGCTTCGCTCAATTCTCTGATAGTTGAATGTGGATCTTCAGCAACCAGTCTCTCTACAAGGGCAATGTTTTGCTCGTTCCGAGTTGGAAAAGGTCGTGCTGGACCCATACCTGGCTTACTGCTCGATTCCTCAGCTTGAAATGCTTGAATCCATTTGTACATTGTGCTATATGGAACACAATTGGCCCCATAGACTGCCTGTAAATCATCGTGGATTTTCTTCGGTTTGTCTCCGAGCTTCAGCCTTGTGAACATGTAGAAACGGTATTGCTCCTTCGTGCCCTCCATATTTTTCAGGCTCAGCTGTTTCGTATACTTTTTTAATGACGTCATACTCTTAAGTGCGTAATCGCATCGGATTTCTTTTTTGCATGTGAATAAAGGAAGGCTGAATTTTCTTGTGGTATAAATATATTTTCTGTATCTTGCTTAGAAGTCACGTTACATGCCATTTTCCAATTCTCGTTGAACAACCCTCGTACCCCGCCCATGATTGCTAGGCCCACAAAATACTGTAATCAGGGCTGTTTAGAGAATATTGAACATCGCGTCACTGAGAAACTTCACAGCGGCGTTCAGGATTAGAACCGAATTCAGCGGAATGATTGTGCATCTAGGCCCGCATGTAAAAGTCGAGGTTAGGGATTTTAGCCCCGGGTTAAAGTCTAATCTCGAACTAAACTAGCTCTAGTTTCTGTGTTTTTGGGTTTTTTTAAAATTGTTTTTTCTCAGGAGGCGGGTCCATTCCACTATGGTGCCTAAGCCGTTATAGAAGGAATTTTTCCCTTTATTCGCTTCCTTTTTAAAAAAAATTTTTATTCAATTTTGTTTTTGGGTTTCTTTGTCCTAGTCTGGGTTAGGCCCGAAGCCGTGGGTGAAATTGACCTCGAGTTTTACATACGGGCCCTGGAATGCTTGCGTCACTACAAGGCGTGACAGTCACGAAGTCTGTGGCGTAACATGGAATTCTCATGACGTAATTATTGAAAGACCTGCGTCAGATACTTCAGACATCCACACCCGTCTTTCGAACTATAAAGACTCTCTCTCTCTCTCTCTCTCTCTTCACGATCCGTCAACGTTACCTATAAATTTCTTACGCAAAGTTTGTGATGGTGCCTGTATCTCTTCCGTATGTATTACAGTGACAGTGTCGTCACAGACGGACATTATATATATATGCTCGCCAATACACAACAATTGTATCTCACGACAAAAATGGTTTCTTGAGTAAGAGGAAGGGTTTTGTAAAAGAGTAAGGGATGTATGACAGGAAAGCTTATTACTGCGCTGAAAACCCCCTGACGTTGTCGCACGTATATCATGCAGAATTAATCCCCCCTAGTGGGAGGGGCAGAAGGAGCTGAATCGACGCTGATGTATGGTACCAACTGCATTTGTTGTACCCCGCTGCATGGCTGGGAAGCCACACTGTAAACGATTTTTAACGACTAATTTATTACGCAGAATGCAGTTAAGATGCGCTTTTGGCTTGCAAGAGTTGATCGTGCGGTGCACACACGGCGGGCGGGAGAGGGGAGGATTGAAAACCGAGGGTCGGCGAGGGGGATATTAAATGTCGCCCGAACAAATCCCCCTCGTAAAACGGATAAACCACAGGCTGAGACTGGCGTGGATAGCGGATATAACACGGGAGGGAGAGAGAGAGAGAGTAGAGAGAAAAAAATGATAAAGAAGATCGTAGAACGAGGAAGGGGGGAAAAGTCGTAGACAAACTTCTACGACGAAAAATACATGCCGTCCGGCCAGTGCTCCCTAGGCTAAAGGAACGAATGATGCGTATAATTGACTGATCTGTTTTGCGCCTTCTCCATCCAATCTCACACCGTCAATCATTGCGACCCTGTGGTTGCCTAATCCGCGATGACAGTGGGGCCCTTGTGGCTAGACGCGCAGACCGGGCTAATGATTAGGCCAGGGTAATGTGATAGGCTGTGTAAGGATTGCTAACCGCCTGTGGACGTGCGCTGTTATCGGGGCTTACGCACACTTAGACGTAGATAACAAGGGAAAGGTGCTGAAGACTGTCCTCTGTGAAAAAGAAAACAAACAAACAAAAACAAACTTTCGCCAAGAGGGTTGGTTGACGGTCTGTATTTCTGGGTTTTAGCCATTCCGCTGCGCTGCAGATTAAGAGCCTGTTGCTGCTCACCCGCTCCGCAGTCTGGCTGTGCGGACTTTCGACCCCCCACCCTGTCAGGCTCACCCCCTGACGTGACTCACGTGGGTATGATACCCACAGCAATCAGAAAACTCCTTTGTACGAGTGACTGAAGCTTCTCAGAGGGGAGCGACATATCAGCGACAAGACAAGACATTTTTATATGATTGTTATGTTGCATTCCAGTCAGTGTTGACATAACTCCTTTGTACGAGTGACTGAACCGCCATCTCAGATAGCAGTAACACATCAGTGAGAGTACAAGATATTTTTTATATGATTATTTGCATCTCTGTATTGGCATGATACCCACGGCAACCAGTATACTCCTTTGTACGTGTGACTGAACCATCTCAGATAGCAGTAACATATCAGTGAGAGTGCAAGATATTTTTATATGATTATTTGCATCTCTATATTGACATGATACCCATGGCAATCAGTACACACCTTTGTACGTGTGACTGAACCATCTCAGACAGTAACATATCAGTAAGAATACAAGACATTTTTTAAATGATTATTTGCATTCTGTATTGACATGATACCCACAGCAGTCAGAACACTCCTTTGTACGAGTGGCCGAAGCGTCTCCGAGTGCAGTAGTTTTTACACTACAAACTCAGGTGTCCTGAGTCAGACTAAAGAGAGCAACAACATGACTGGCGAGAAAGAAGAATGCCACTGGTTCTTATGGATTAATATTCGTGACTTTCGCACAAATTTTAGATCTGATGCCGCCAATGACGGTTACTACGCAACTATGACAACGTCGATATTTTAGCCGCTATTCCGTCAGCCGCTCCATCATCAGGAAATGTCCAGAAATTTTCACGACGGAAGATCTCGGCTCCATGGTCTGTGCGTGCGATCTCAGTTTGTGCGCAATGTTACAGTTTGTGAGTGCATTGCGCCCTCGGCTGATTCGTCGTTATACTGACGAAACGCCTCTCATTGGGCTAGCTAGTAAACTTTGCTGAGGTCATCCGCCAGATCTGGATCGCTTGTCTTAAGAGCCAGTTTGCGAAGTAGCAGCGTATAGCAATTAGTTCTGCAGTGCAGAATGGGGTCTCTGTTCTGTTCTCTACCTTTGACACGGGAGACATGCGCACACTGGATTATAGTGAAACCAATAACATCAAGTCCCCCCCCCCCCCCCCCACCGTCTCTCGAGTTGTCCCTCGAACCACGTTGACTTCCTTGGGTCCTTGTCACGAGGGGCGCAAATTCAGTGTCCTTTCCACTAGTCGACTGACTGGGACGGACACGCTTCATCAGTTTGTGCACGTGTTAAGAGGACTGTAATGGTTGGTGCTTCTGTTAGAAAATTATTTCGAGGGTGGTTCAGTCTTTGTCCTCAGACACTTTACATGGAGTGACAGATGTATGTACCTTTAACCAGTCTAACCGTTCAGGCCAACCAACATTTCATCAGATTCATTGACTGTCAGTGAAAACGAGATGCTCTGGTATAATTATGCATAACATCTCCCATCCTGCAGGGACGGTCCGCGTCAAAACAACCTGATGTACGAGTTTGAACGGAAGTGTCCCACACTCCCTGCATTTCCAGTACATGCTACTTGAACGATTTATATATGTAAGGCTTGTCAGAGCTGAAATGGTCACTGTCATAATCTTGTTAGAACAGGGTACCCAGCGAAGGTACTACATGTGCCTACACACCAAGTTGGGTATCAATAATTATTCTTCCAGGCCATGATGTGCCTCAACTTTTTCTTCAAGACATTTATATGTTTATTTGCATTTTATATTGACTTTGATTTGGGTTGATGTACAGGTAAAGCGACTGAGGTTTAATTTTACTATGGGACTGTTGTTCAGACTTAACTCGTTGTTGTTGTTATTGTTTATGAGGGTACATTTTGTAAGGAAGTACACTTTGATCGGAGACAATAATACTGACAATACTGTTCTGGAAATTTAATGATACTGGGAAAGTGACCATCTAAGCCTTTCTAGATTTCACTGCGGGACTGTGGCTGTTCAGACTTAACTCGTTATTGTTGTTGTTGTTTATGCGGGTACAAAGGAAGTACACGGTGATCTGAGACAATAATGCTGACAATACTGTTCTGAAATAATACTAGGAAAGTGACCATCTAAGCCTCTCTAGATACAGTGTACATGTAGACCCCCTATTTCCCTTCGCTCAGCTGCAGGAAACAAGGGAAATACCAAACATGCTCCGTCATCCCCAGTAATTTCACCTCGCTGTAACGTCGCTGTAGTGTCATCGTGCAATCTGCTCTCTGTCGTGGCGTGTGTGTGTGTGTGTTCAGTAGCTGATTCCTGTAAACTCTTCTCCCCCGACACGGTTCGCTGGTCACGGGAGAGTGCCTATTGTGAAATAATGGGCTGTATGGTCTAGCAGACACGCATAAAGAGTGCAGGTTTGAAGAACGCTAACGTGCCCCCGCCGAGTGCTTGAAAAGAGGAAAATCAACTGATCTTTTCTGGCGCGCTGGGGACTGCCGCGCCATTCAGTGGGGATTGATTGAGATGTGAAATTAACCACGTCAACAGGCAAAGGGGCCAATAAAAATGTTATTATACGAAGATACGATCAGTTGCAATCGTGCCCTTCTCGGTGTAGAAAGCATTACGTTCCTGGTTAAAACAAGTCTAACGTGGAGTTTATTTTTTTGTACGTGTGGGGTCCTCCCCCAAGTTTAAAGCTTGATTCAGTCAGAAGGATATAATTAGACTTTTGTGGATAGAAGTTCGTGTGGAGTTCAGTCGTTCGGTCGATCTTGACTGACAGGCACATTTTAAGAAAGAAAAATTTTCTGGTAGTTCATTTCCTTTAAGTTGTTCAGAGCAGAAATTGGCGTTTCTGGGTCGGGGTCCCCCACATCTTAAACTGATTCCGTCAGGAGGAATTAAAACTTTTGTGGATAAAAATGGGTGCAGAGATCGTGTGGTCGATCATGACAAAGACGGTGTTTTTTTTTTTTAAAATTTTTTTAATTATATATCATGTGAACAAGAGCCGGGAAGAAAAGTGTGACGGTACTGACAGAGTCCCCGTGTCTATAAGGGTGCAGCGCCGTACCTTTTTGAGTTAGAAGTACAGAACGAAATTTGAAGCCGGAATGCGTGCGGGCGTCGTGCAAGGCGTGGCAGTCACTGACTATGGCGTAACACTGAAATTTCATGACGTCATTTGGTTACAAGACCTGCGTCATGTATTTCAGAATCGCCACCCGTTTTCCGAACTAAAGCATTTGAATTTATGTTTCTTTAAATGAGTCTCTCTCTCTCGCGCGCGCGCGCGCGTGCGCAGAGAGCCGGGGTAGTCGAGCCGGCGGTAGAGCATTGGACTTTTAATGTTCGGGTTGTGAGTTCGATTCGAAACCTGATTTGCAGCTAAGCATTAATTTTATGCCGGCTTTATACTCGTTGCCTCGTCTTTGATTCACTTTTATGTGGTGGAAAATGACGTTAAGCATACCCCCCCCCCTCTCTCTCTCTCTCTCTCTGATATGCTTACTCGACTGTGTTTTGCGGTATTTTTGGTCTGTACTTCACGCCGCCTGTTCGTGTAATATGTACAAATAAAAAAAAAAACAAAACACCCCGCGAAGTAGTGTCAGCATTTTTGTCCATTCAAATTATGACTTACTCCTTTAAATACCGGGCTGACTGGCAACCGACAGACAACTGTTAAAAAAGAAGAAAATACTGAATATTACGGATCTGGAGATGGTAACAACAGTCGTGGTCACTTTCCTACGCGCAACGCCAAAACAGTCCCTGAAAGTGAAACGACGTAAAAGGGATGGGACGAGCGAGGGAGAGGGAGGGGGCGGGCGTGGGGAATCTATGTTAGTGGGGGTGGGGGTTGGGGGAGGGGAGGATGGAGGAGGGGGTTGTACCACCTAGTGAGGCGATGGGGAATGCCCCCGCTAGTGATGTACAGGTGAGGGTGGGGAAGTGACGGCTGTTATTGTGGACACAAGACTTGTTTTCATCCGGACTGAGCCGCCTCCTTGTATGATGTTTGTGTGTGCTGAGATTACTTCTTTTTCAAAAGAAAGAGGCTGCTGAAAAAAAAAAAGAAGAAAAAAAAATGCAGGTGGTTTTAGTGGAGGGAGATGTGGTGAAATGGAGGTGAACACAACTGTCACAGGTTGCGAAAGTTGAAAGAACTGGTCGTGGTTCTGCCACCAGTTTTCGTGCGGGTTTTTGTTTTGTTTGTTTGTTTGTTTTTTCGTTTCCCTCATTCGTTGAGAACTGGTAGTTGTATTAAACTTTAATTTTTCCTTTCATAACGCAGTCACTAAATTCTGAAGAATAGACGGGGAGCCGGGGTGGTCGAATGGTAGAGCGTTGGGCTTCTAATGCTCGGGTCGTGAGTTCGATCCCGGCTGGGGCCAAATATTTGTGCTGGCTTTTTCATCGTTGCCCCGTCTTTGATATCACCCTATGTGGTGGAAAAGGACGTTAAACCCCCAAACACCCACCCCACCCACCCTGAAGAATAGACTCTTTGTTGTTTCTTGTGATTCCGGCCACACAAGACAAATTTCGGTAGGGACAAATAATTGAATTAGAGAACCGTATTCGTTCCTTTGGCATAAAAACAGTGTATCCGTAAGTGTTTACTGGTTTTCTTAGCTAAATTAGTACGATGTTTAACGTTTGATGCACACTTTTAAAGACAGCAGGTAACGGTTTCCACTTGTGATGACTACTCTTTCTGTTTTCTGTGCCACTGAAAAGAAGGGGGGGGGGGGGGGCTTTTGTTGTGTTAGGCTGATTTTAATTGAATTGGATTGGTTTGAACTGAGTTGAAATGTATTGAAATGAATTCGGTAGAACTGCTACTGATTTGCATGTATGTTTTATCAGTGGACGTGTATTGTATTAATTTTGTAGATGTCGTATAACATGCATTCACCTCTCACTGATTTACGTTCAACAATGTTCGTGACGTAGGGTGCTTTATGAGTTGTGTGTCAGATTTGACGTGTTTTATCGGCTTGGCCCAACCAGTAACAGGCATCAGTTCGTCATAAATACTGCATACGCACCGGAGAGAGAGAGAGAGAGAGAGAGGGGGGGGGGGGGGTGTAATCAAAATTGCGGAGGATGTTTCCTGTAGTATCACGATTTAGGAATTTTGGCGACGAATTTTGTCATCACACGGTCATGCTTGAAATATTAACATGCCCCTGTCTTAAAATTTTAGTGGCGTTTTGAGTCGTTTTCTGGGTGAAACTCGGCCCCTGACTTACAGTTACACGGGCAAACCTAAATCCGATAAAGGGTAGCGCTGAGTGTTTCCAATTTCAAATGAGAGTAGCACCAGAAACAATAGTTCGGATTACGGTTTGTATTTGTGAAAAACAAAGCGACGTTCATTAACCGGAAGACGACTTTCACTACAGCTGACAGAAATGCCCGTTGGTAAAAGAGCTACAGACGTGTGCTTGGACACAGTTATTTCAAACACACGACTACACACGAGAGCCGAGTCCGTCGTCAAACCTTTTGAATCATAGTAACACCAGAATAAATAAAAAAAAAAATCTCCGCAGTTTTGACTATCCTCCGGTTTACGATCGGGCTGTGGACAAGCCAGTTTCCATGTTGACAGTTGAGGACGTCAGCAGAGCCAAAGCGTGGACTGAAGACACTGGAGATGCGCGCTGACTATAAAACAAGAAGCGGCTTTTGCCTCGGCTTGTGACTGACTCCCTGACAGTCAGGATGATAAATTGGGCCAACACACTATATAGCTACTGAATGGAGCATAGCTGCATACACAAACCAGCGCTCCTCAAAATTTCAGCACGTGTAGGAAAGAATAATGATGTGTGTAAGTACCGGTAGTAGAATGACGTCATCGTTTCGGTTGCGCGTGAAAACAGTCGGTGACTAGAACGATTTCAAAGCTGTGGTCTATCCTTTCTGATAAATTTATTTTTGCTGATGAATGTTGCTTGAAACGGAACTCACTCTGTCTGCCTCTTAGAGAAACGTCCACGCTGAAACAATAGCCAGTAAATGAACGAAATGCAGATATGCTATCAGTTGCTAGCGTCATAGACAGTTACTACCTCCCCCCCCCCCCAAAAAAAAAAAAAAAAAAAACACACCCAAAAAACACAAACACACACACACACACACACACACACACACACACACACACACACACACACACACACACACACACACACAAACAAAAACAAAACAAAACAAAAACCGAACGACCAAGACAGAGCCGAAGCGCGCTAGTTACGTTTACAAACTAACATAAACAAGAGCAACACAACAACAAACAAACTAACAACAAATACACAATTGCCCATATATATTCATCCGTGTTTCTGTACCGGCTGCGATAGGGGAACTTATAATTTTTTCCGGGTTTCAGTGATAGGAACACCGAAGGCGATGGTAAGGAGTGTTTGCTATATATATGTACATGTATGTACTCCAGCAAATACTTAACGCGTCATGCCTGTAACCCTGTAACCGCTGGGGTCTTTGGGTCAGTGTCGCAATGTAACCCGTCCGCTCTTATAACCGGACACTGAGCTGGCCTGGCTGTTGCTTTGCCCTGGTGATGGTGATGGTGGTGGTGGTGGTGGTGGCCACATTATTATAGCGACAGGCAGGGCAGGGCGTCAGACGATGGCTCTTTGTTACACGAGCTGATTTTTATCGGTCGAGGACAAGTCGTCTGCTGTGATGTACTTAACCGCCACGTCACTCTCTCTGACCTGTTCGCTGACCGGGCGGCAGGGTTTCTTTTTGCACTTCGCTCCTGTCCCAGCCGGGCTTAAGGTCTCTACTATGATGTTCGTAGCGAGTTATAAGGCCTGCCGCCTGCAAAGCTCTCTAAGGCTTGTTTGCGCCGGGGAACATAGACATGTGGTAATATCGACATGCTTCCATTTCAAATGCGGGGGCACTGGAAAAAAAAAAAAAAAAGCCTGTACGAACTTTATCTTTGTCGGGGATCGAACCTTCGACTTTCCGATTACGAATGCGACGCTCACCCACTATGTGGTGGAAAAGGACGTAAACCCCCAAACACCCACCCACCCACCCGCGACGCTCACCCAGCCGGTTGAGCCACCGCGGACTCATCTGGAGAATTGTATCAGAGTGAATAGGCATGTTTAGTAGGACTTCGTACGGAGGACTTCGCCGAGCAGCGTAACCCTTTTACATGTAAATTAGGCATGTTAGGGGTACCATTAGCCAATCGCAGCGCGTTAGCCGCTCGCGGCCTCTGCCGTTTGAGCCTAATTTACATATAAATGGGCTACGCTGCTCAGCGAGGTCCTCCTTACGAAGTCCTACTAAACATGCCTGATCAGTTACTCTTATGAATGCTTATATTGCGAAACACTTCACACAAGCACACGTAGTGCTCATGTTGACCATTGAAATAGTAATCGAGAACCAAATGTGCACGTTTACACTGTCTCTGTTCTGGTGGGCCGGCGGGTGATTGAGAATTTAAGTTTGTTGTTGTTTTTTCCCACCACGTATTGATGATGTCAACGACGGGATAACAGGCTAAAATAAAGAAGGGGGGGGGGGGGGGGAAGCCAGCGCAAATATTTGACCCCAGCCGGGATTCGAATTCACGACTCGAGCATTGAAAGCCCAAAGCTCTACCATTTGACTCTCCCAGCTCCTCTCAGAAATGAACCTATGTGTCCAGTGTGTGTATATATATCAAGAAAATTCAAGCAAAGCACATTTTTTTGCCAGCTGCCCCCACTATTCACGTTACACAGTTTTGTTGTCTCTGTCCGTCTGAGCACACGCACTCTGGACAGCCCGAGTTTTTGTCCGCTTCGAACAGTGTTGACCTCGGAAGCGCGCCCCTCTTCTGGCGGTACCATGGGCAGAAATGAAACGGGGAAAGAAACCTGGTGTGAAAATGGTGTATATTTAGAACATAGATCCGCGTTTGAAAAGCTTCGGGTTGGATAGTTGTCCCATGTCTTTGGTGAGAACGAACCCGTATGTGCCCCAATTTTCGGCCGAAGGTCTGTAGAGGTGGGGAGTGTTATTTGGAGCGCGAGGAAATGACTAACATGGCGGAAATCGGTGTGCGGTCAGGGTCACCGACGGTGTTCAGCATTCACATTTCATTTTAGGAGAATTTTGCGAGGGAAATGTGGACCCACAGTGCTGAGGTTGTGCCCCGTCCAGTATAACACACAACTGGAATCATTTCGCCATTCAGTTTTGACTTTGTGCCAGCAAGAGACAGTCACAATGCCTGGCATGAAGCTGATATGTGTCCAGTGCTTGGGGGGAGAAGTGATGATAGTGGTGGTGTGGGGGGAGATGGGAGGGGCTGGGGGCTAAGGGAGGAGGGGGCCGGGGGTGGGGGTGGGGGGTGTCTTAACTTACAATAATTCCGAAACCATTATGTACTCCAAACAGTTTTCAGGATGAACAGAAAAGACACCGTAAATCAAAATCAGAAATCAGGCGAAAAAACAAAGACGAGAGAAAAAAAAAATCACCAAAATGAACGAAACAAACAACACAAAACAACATCAACAAAAACAGAGACAACGATCACATTATTTTGCCGTTGCTCAAGTCTCTCAGCCTTGCAGACGAAGGTCACTGCACTTGTGTAGGTACTACCGTAAGCTTATTTCGTGGCCATCAGTGCGAACATTTGCGTCCTATCTCCCTCAGTGCAGCGTGTCTTGCCATGGCTTAAGACTTCCATCCTTTTGATCCTAAACGGGTCACTGTACACTTTGTACAGCCGTGGTACGCATACTGGTGTACTCAGTCACGACTACTACTTCTCAGTAGACTCTGTCAAAGACTGCTTTGTCCCCAGAACTGGATTAACCCTCCGTGTCTGTGTGTCAAGCCATCGACACAGAAACACACCCTACGCCGAGGCACAGGTCAGTCAACATGTTGCCCTGCGCGTTGATTCAAATCTTAACACCGTTACACACGTTCTGTTGACGAACACTCCTCTCCATATCCTCAAGGGGGCGGAGGGAGAGAAGTCCCATCGATAACCCCAATTTTCTTGAGTCGGGAAGGGTGCGAGACTATTTCAAGTGGGACTGATATGTGTAAGATGATGTTGATACGGCTTAAACGTGGTGTACCGGTTAGTAGGCGAAAGAAATCGGTGTTTTATCAATGGGATCCAAATGAGTGTCAATTGTTTCTGCGAAAGTGAGCGTTCCCGTGACTGAAGATGGACTAGCCGACCCCGGCTGAAGATCGTACTTGAGTCAGTTGTTTTGACTGTCATGAATGCGGGGCCTTTCAGTAGTTGTCTGTTGTGTTGTCCTTTCTGGTACTTTCTTCAATGAACACCACTCCTGCAGGGTCGATCAGAGAGGCGAGTTGTCAGTCGTGGAAAATCAAATCGCAGCGGTTATGTTCCTGAAATAAGAATTTATTTGATCTCTTCAGTTGTCCCTAAAATCTCGGCCGGCCACCTCCGGGGATATTCCATAGATGCAAGCATGCGAACAAAGGTTTTAATCAAAATAAGAACAAGAGAAGTATTGTATTTCGTGACATTGAAGTGTATACTGCGGTATTTGTTTGAGAAATACACCACAGTACTGCAGCTGGCGTTTGGACTTGTCTGGTCTTGACTGGAATTGGAATGGCACGGTCTTGAAGAGAAACTCGCGGCAAACCCTCGTTCGGTCATCCAGACTTGCCCCCCGCCAGAAGCAAGACCACGTGATTCTCAAGATGTCATCGTGTGCCTTGTTCTATCCAGCTGCTGTGATTTTAGCAGGCCTTTCGGTCCCCAGTGCCTGTTTCCGAGAGGCAGATACTATTCTTTGCAGGGTTTTCCACTCCTGTAGAATATACTCGGCTTACCCGGAGAACCGATTTGTCAAGTTCCAGTCGATACGGGCTGCGGGTGACCAAACTGTATGGCAGGGAACATGTCAGTGTCCGTTTCCTAGTGTTTCTGCTCTTACTGACTGACGTGGCGTATATTAGACCTCAACAGTAACTTGATGAAATATCAGCAGATTGAGCATTAATAATAATAATATTAATAATCTTATATAGCGCAGTATCCCCACAAGGTGAGCTCAAGGCGCTTCATAATTACCGTCCAAACTAATAAAACAAGAGTATGCAACACATACTGACACTACACAAGCAAAATCCCAAACAAAACAAAACACACACACACACACACACACACACACACACACACACACACACACACACACACACACACACACACACACACACACACACACACACATTATCGTGATTTATGCTTTAGTAAAATGGTTACCGCTTATGCTTTGCCTCACAATAGAGTTTGTGTTGTGAGTAAATGTGAATACTGTCCACGGTGGCACAGACTCCGAAATGATAGGACTGACAGTATGCCCGCCTTGGTAAGTACAAAGCAATCGGACATTCCGAAGATGAATCGGTTTGTGACCGATATCGGACGCACTGAGATATGAAGCCTTGCATACGGGCTATGTCTTGTGCATTTTGGGTACTCGTCAGCCAAGTCATCATTCACTGGCCTGCACAGTGATTTTTACCCCCCAGCGACAGCACACCCGCCTTGTTTTGTTTCCCCCCCCCCCCCTCCTTATTTCTCAGGTAGACTCCGCTCTCTCGGCTTTGTCCCCATCAGAACAGTGGAGCCCCCCCAAAGCCCGGCCCTGGTGTGTTGTTTACCTGTCCAGGTAATCTCTATACAACAAGTCTGCGATTTAGAACTAAGGATTGAACTGCAGCGGAGGGGGCAGGTACGGAAGACGTAACAGCTGAGGGGGAGAAATTGGAGGGGGGGGGGGTGGAATAGCGGGGTGGTGAGGGTTGGGAGGGGCGTGGAGGTAGAGGGTGGGGGTAGGTTGTGTGTGTGTGTGTGTGTGTGTGTGTGTGTGTGTGTGTGTGTGTGTGTGTGTGTGTGTGTGTGAAAGACTTTTGTTATCATTTCGATTATTTCATATGTCTGTATTGATGGTATTCTTTACCTGTAAACCGGCATTCGTGCCACATGGTATCATGTGGATTTCAAGGAACTTCCAGCTTGTGACGTCTGTATACCCGGGTGTGTGTGGTGGTGGTGGGGGGGGGGATGGATAGATAGATAGAGAGAGAGAGAGAGGGAGAGGGTGGGTGGGTGGATGTTTGGGGGTTTAACGTCCTTTTCCACCACATACGGGTGATATCAAAGACTGACGGGGCAACGATGAAAAAGCCAGCACTCAACATAGTTGGCCTCCAGCCGGATACGAACCCAAGAACCCGAGCCATTAGAAGTCAACAACGCTCTACCTTAGGAGAGAGAGATAGAGAGAGAGAGAGAGAGAGAGAGAGAGCGCAATAGTTCGTTATTTGTCACCGTAGAGAGAGAGAGGACATGCAGACCTTTTTGTAATCTTGTAATCTGTTTATGTCAGTAGCTGATATGCTCTGGTGTTAGGTTCTCGCGCACAGTGTGTGAGTTAACACGTGATGTCCGGATCAGGATAGCGATATGTTTATAATGTGAACATGCAGTTAGCGAGTGTATAATCCGTCCTTGACACTGACTCCGTTTGTGTTCGCTTCTGTCATTCGGTTATGGTTTGTGTGTGTGTGTGTGTGTGTGTGGTGGTGTGTGTGTGTGTGTGTGTGTGTGTCTGGGGGGGGGGGGGGGTGTCAGCTATCCTTCAGTTAATCGATGATCAACAACGAGCCACAACCTCAATTAATGGATTACTCGTTCAGTTCATCCCTCGCTCACTCGCTCGCTCACGTAGTCAACCAAAGAAGCAACCGAACATCCAATCAATCAATCAATCAATCAATCAATCAATCAATCAATCAACCAATCAATCAATCAATCAATCAGTCAGTCAGTCACGTCCCTAGTATTGAAATTGTACCAGCATCGGAGCGTGCCAAAGGTGTGATGTTTTACTTGTTATCCGGCTAACCCGTTGACATTTATTACAGTCGTAGTCATGTGATGTAATCTACGCTGTGAGTGTGAACATCTCCTTGTATGATCGTGAAGGTGTCTGCCTTTCTCCGGGGATGATAACCCTATGCACCATGACCTGACTGTTGGGCTTAACCTGCACGTACTGCACCAACCACTGAACACACACAAACTATACCTTTGGTTATCTCCTTAGACATCGACCTCGGCGCTTACGCAGTAATGCTAATAATAATACTGGTTACTAACAGTAGCTGTTCATGTCTTGGGTTTGTAATAATCATTAATCACCTGAATGAAGACCGAGTTACGCTTGATTGACCACATGTAGAGAGTTCTGTGCTTGCATATATGGGAAACAACAACAACAACAACAACAACAACAATCAAACAACATCACTAAACCCACGTTTCAGCCCCACCCGAATCCCTCATACAGTACGTATCTTGTGCACTAATTTGGGACGGGGGGCGGGGTGCCCATTTTTTTCCTTGCATGCATATCGTGTGATTGTTTTTGGCTCCCTTGTGTAACAATGGGAGTCTATGTATTAACCCTCCGTCGTCTCTGTGTGTGTGTGTGTGTGTGTGTGTGTTGTGTGTTGTGGTGTGTGTGTCCCAGGAAAACTTTAACGTTGTCATTTTCTCAGAATCTACAAACAGTAGAGGCACCAAAACTTGGCTTGCTGATTAGAAACAACCACAAGACCTTTCAAAACATATCATTTTGAATGACCTTGACCCAAGGTCAAGGTCACTAAAGCTCTCTGTTTGAAAATTTTACATTGGCATTTTCTCGTAATCTACAAATGCCAGAGGTTTAAACCTTGCATGATGATAGACATTGATAAGAACTTTACAGATATACATGTAGTCAGTTACCTTCTGTCAAGGTCAAGGCCGCACAAGATAGTTTTGTGAAACCTTAACATTGGCATTTTCTCAGAAACAACGAACAGCAGAGGTGCCAAACCTGGCATGCTGATAGACAGTGATTAAGACCTATGCACACGAGACCATCTTAAATGACCTTGACTGAAGGTCAAGGTCATTAAAACAGTCCTGTTCGGAAATTTTACATTTGCATTTTCTCAGTATCTAGAAGAATCAGAAGCATCAAACTATGTGCGATGATTGACATTGGCAGCACCTGTACAGACATACCTGTGTTCAGTGACTTTTAGAGTCAAGGTCAAGGTCATGCACGCGTTTTTTTGGGAAACTTTAACCTTGGCATTTTCTCCAAAATCAACAAACAGTAGAGGCACCAAACTAGGCATGATGATAGACAGCAGTGAGACCTACCTTTCTGAATGACCTTGACTGAAGGTCAAGGTCATTAAAGCTGTCTGTTGTGAATTTTAACATTACTGTTTTCGGAGGAACTACAAATGCTAGAGGCATCAAACTTGGCATGACGATAGACATTGATGAGATTTCATTTGAATGACGTTGACCAAAGGTCAAGGCTGTACAAACTGTTTCGGGGAAAATTGTAATATTGCCAGGAACTCAGAGCGCCAGACACTTTACTTAGCATGATAATGGATAGTGATAAGAGCTTTACAAACATACTTTTGTGAATGACCTTGACCTGTGTCGCAAGGGAGCCATGGAGGCTTTTGCCTCTCTAGTTTGTTTTAGTTTTTTATTCCGCGGTCCCTCCAGTAAGGATTTTTTTTTTGTTTTTTTTTTTTGTCGTGCACACTTGATGTTGTGCATGGTGTGTACACGAAGGCGAGACAGGTACCGTAAACGAGTCTGCACGTAATGTTGACTCGATTTGGAAAGGAAAAATCCCGCCTCAGTAATTCCAGCCCGCCAGGGACTCAAACCAGGCAGCTCAGGATACGAATTCGGGTACCCTATCCACTAGGCCAAATCCCTGTAGCAACGTCCATTTTTAGAGATTTGACATTCCTGATATACCGGGCTCTAATTTTCCGGTACACCCCTTTTGCACTCGGCGAAAGAAGTCAAGACACTTGAAAAGTGAGTGCACATTTGATCAGCTGGGTACCGAGAAGACGGATTGGTTTGGGCAATGTACGTGCAAGGTTCCACGCCCACAATTGTCAACGGACACAGGGCAACCCTTTAGAAAAAGTACCGAGATCGTGGCATAACCGTAAATCTGCGTTTGCTGAAGATAGGGTTTTGTTTGCGTAAGGAAGCTGTTCGTACTGAGATTCACAGTAAATTATCCGCCATGAGACTGAACTACGTTTCAGACGACTGTTCTGTGCAGATACGATACTATGATTTATGCAGTGGATCACGACGAAAACTGCAGGTTGCACCTTCCAGATACAGCCTAAAATAGAAAAGTCGACACTGAGGAACTTCTGTCGTGGTCTGGAAGAAGGACCCATGTGCCTGTCAAATCCGTGCGCGCTTGCGCACTTCTCGCAGAAGACGGTCGACTTCGTTTCGGACAAATTTACGACGCATTTGTGCAGCTAGAGGAGAGAGACCTTAACCCTTTCATGAACAGCCGCTTATCGATGATGAAGGAGCCATAATTTCTTGAAAACCACTCAAGCACGGGGCTGGAGTGGACTGATTTATTGGTTGAGAGCGGCGTGACTTTTGGTCTCCGATTTGGACAATCTCCCCGCAGGCTCTTTACAGTGCGTTGGCACTCCGCGAGGGCCCTAGGCTGTTGGGGGAGGGGGTGAGCCCCATTATCTGGCAGTCTGAGAGGCTGTTTGGTGGGCTGGGAGGACTCTCTCGGGCGCTGGCCGCTTTGCTAGTGCAGGCACTTGCAATTTGCAGGATGGTGTGTGCGCGGTTTGATCGTGCACTACGTTTTGATTGACTCCGCCAACGATGCTTGTGTGGTAACCGCCCTCAGAAATGCTCGTGCTCATGGTGACTCTTCATCGGCCAATTAGCTGGATTAGTGTGAGATGTACGGCAATAATGATAATGATGATGATACGGCAATAATAAGAAGAAGAAGGAGGAGGAGGATATCTGGCGGTGATTTGTGGACAAATGTACAGCGACGTACAAGATGACGTGTTGTGAAATAAATATAACGTGTATGGGGCGGTCGGTGGTCTAGTGGTTACGACTTAGTCACCAATGCGAGAGGTCATGTTTGAGTCCCACTCGGGGCGAAGAATTTTTTTTCTCAAGTTTCTGGCATGTGGCTCCGTTCATTCGGGCCGACAGTCGGGAATTCTCTCCGGGTACTCCGGCTTCCCCCCCCCCCCTCTGCTTTGGAAATGTTCAGCCCACAAAATAAAATAAATGCAATTCTAAAATTCCGAAACTTGAATTGCTGAGCTGGCCCTTCGCACCACGTGATTGTAATGTATTCATGTCCAGTGTGTGAGAGAATGCGTGTGATTGACGTGAGCGTGCGTGTTGGATTTAGCTCGCGGCGCTTTGAGCCAAACATTTGGGATAAAGCGCCTGTATTGATGAGCTTATTATTGTTATTGTTAACTGAATACCATGTTCAAGCCACACACAATGGCTTCACATCTGCGTCGGACATCGATTCATTTCCAGAATGTCACATTACTTTCTTACCAAGGCGGACGTCTGTCCTATCATTTCTGTACCACAGTGGACAATATTCAGTGTCCTAAACTTTTACGGTCACCCAGGACATTTTGCCCTGTTACAGTTCACACGGACATGCAGCCCAGTGCACACTGTAATAGTTTTTCTGAATTATAATCGGAAGCCAAGTCCTTGCACGACTTTCGCCTTGCTGTGTCATCCTTCGTGTACTTTAGACACCTTGTTTTTCTCAGCCGATGAGCGCTGTGCCAAATTTATGCGAAATCATATATATGTATATCTTCTCATTCGTGCACTGTCACTGACATGCGACACAGTGACCTACTGTTATAATTTAATTAACCCGTGTATGGTGCAGTGTGATATATCATCGCAAGAAATAAAGGATCACTTGCAAAAACACGCATTGCTAATGACAAATGGAGGTGTGTAATGATGATGCACGCCCCATTGCTGCTAAAGACGAACATGTGACCCAGAGTCAAACATTCAGTATTCCGCAAGCGTATCACCTTTTTATGACGCGTTTTCAGTCAAAGAGCTTAGTTTTGGTCGAATTTTGAGAATTTTTTTTTCGTCGAATCATTCAAACTGTATCACGGTATCCCTGAAACGTACGAGCACGATTTTTTTTTCTTTCACTGGATAGCTTGGCTGTCTTGCCAGCACGACTGCTGGAAAAGGACGTCTCCCAGACACCCACCCGCCCACCCACCCAGCACGACTGCTGGAAAAGGACGTCTCCCAGACACCCACCCGCCCACCCACCCAGCACGACTGCAGAGTTTCTGTACTTGTTTTTGACAAACTGTGACCATTTTACAACAACCTCCGGAGTTGCAAGATGGTCCGTAGCTTTTTGTGGCGAGTGTATGTGTGGCCAACATACTCCGGCGTATTCCGTTCTGTAGGTGTCCCCGTGCAATGTAGGCCTATTCACAGGCATGTTCATAATGCCGTTGTAATAGCATCGCGCGTGGCCTTTCACCTTGCATGGCGCCGGCCAAGGACGGGTCTGAGCATACACACACACACAAAAAAGACATTCATTACACCAGCAGAGCGTCCATGTGATTGAGGTTGAATGCGTTGGGGCGTCAGGTTACGCGTCAAACTGTGTCACGTGTATGTGTCGGTCAGGCGATGCCGGTGTCCCGCGTCGTGTTAACTCCCCTGCGTGTGCGAATGGTTAAATTTTGTTTGTTTGTGTGTGTGTGTGTGTGTGTGTGTGTGTGTGTGTGTGTGTGTGTGTGTGTGTGTGTGGTGTGTATGTGTGTGCGCGCGCGCGCGCGCGCAGGCGTCTATCAAATGTAGTTGTGAGCAAGTTGTATGTAAATGTAAGAAGTCTGCTTTTGTTTGATCTGGTTACTGTGTTCTGTATAGTTGTGATATATACCTCAATGCTGGCTGAATGGATACTTATGAAGACATATGTGCCTGTACCCCCTGATGGGGTTTCTGGAAATAAACTGAAACTAAAACTGAAACTGTTAAAAGTTGCGTAAATAAACCGGGGCAGTTTTTGCGTACTTACTCACTTAGGCCCCTGGCTCCAAGTGGAGCATGGGCCATCGACGGCCCTTCGCCATCGCACTCTGTTCTGGGCTATTCTTGCCACTCCAGTCCAGTTGGTCCCTTGCTAGCTCTTAAGCTCTCAGTTAAGATGGAGCCGTGAACTATGTATCAAGTTCTCCTCATCAGAATCATTTATCGTGGCCATGATTCTTGTGTGCAACACCGGCTGGTTCCATTCTCTTCTCCTCGCGTGCATGTGGAAGACGGTCTCAACCCCGTCATTTGGTAAAAGAGCCTAAGCGCAATGAATTTAAGAAGCACTTAGCCTTTTCTAGAATTTGACGCCGGGTAGAGCTGTGTTGAAGGTGTGCCGAAAGACGTCACGAGATCGGCTAAATGACAATGTACGTTCTCACTTTGTCACTAACACGTTGTTCAATGTTGACAATACTGGGACTTAGCCGTTCTTGGTGCACGCATTTTACATTTCAATGTTGTGCACGATGTGCGTGAAGGTTTCACTATATAACAGATGCCATCGTAGATCACCCGTATCTTTACGATCAATCTGCAGTTCCTGTGGACATTTTTGTCCAGACTACCTTTGTCAGTGGCAGCGACAGCACCGGGACAGCGTGTGTGTGTGTGTGTGTGTGTGTGTGTGTGTGTGTGTGTGTGTGTGTGTGTGTGTGTGTGTGTGTGTGTGTGTGTGTGTGTGTGTGAAAAGAGGTAATAAATGTTTTACCCCTCTACCCCTCAACACCCTCTCCCCCCCCCCCTCCCCGCCCAAACCTCTTGCCACCTTATCCAGCTTTATTCCGGTCAGTCTGTGACGAAGGACACTCAACAATTGGCCAGACGTAAAAACTCCCTAGGGTTTACTTTTTTAAAGGTAGAAGTTTGAAAAGTTTTACACGTCGTAAAACAGACAGACCAAGTAGAGCAACCGTGAGGCAGAATGTGGGACACCTGCAATTAATGGGAAGATTTAGAGCTAGAGAGACTTTTACCGCCGTTTAATTCTTGCATTTTCGGTCTTTTACTGTCCAGGCGGTCCCCCTCGAGAAAATGTATTTTTCAATAAACTTGACAAAGTGCCTGCATATCCAGAACAGTTTTTACTGTGTGCCGTAGGGGTTCGTGTAAAACTTTACGATTTGTTTGGTTAGCCACAAAAGCGGGAGACGGTTCAGTGTGACTGGTCTCGAGGCGGCCAACGGTTATGTTGACTGTGGTGTTTTGTTACTTTCGCACTTGTCAAGTTAGCGCTCGCTGCAACAAAAAAAAAAAAAAAAAAAGTTTATGGAAAAAGGTAGGTGAAATGAGGACACTGTACATTGTTCTTGATCGTGATCACGGTATGGGGAGGGAGAAAAAAAAGTATCTGTTGTAGAATTGCAAGAGCGTGGAAAGAATTTACAGGTCAAGGTCACTGGTCTTGAACGAATTCAGGGGTCAAGGTCATGGGCTTGTTTTGTCATGGTCATGGAAATACGTCTTCCTGCTCTAAAGGCACGTAAAATTGTTTCACGTGATTGCAATTAACTTGATTTTACTCGTAGTGGCGTGCATTATTTTTGTCGCCTCGGAGATAAGGTCAGCGGTACTTTACCTCAGCTATCCGCGTGTTGAGTTCACAGACGTACGCGTGTTGTTTTCACGAAACTTACCCTTACTTAAGTGTCTCTTAATAGTTTCTGTCGGTTTTGGCTTTCGGCCTGTAATGGCCCACCTATTGTGAGCAAAATTAATTGCCTACATAATTTTACAAAACCTTCCAGTCTGAGCATCTCAGGTGTACATTTGTGTTTAGTTTTTTTTTTTTTTAAGTGACCAACGGGGTCGATACTTTACTCTTTTTTTTTTCTATGTTATATGGTTTCTTTGAACGGGTGATGGTCGGTTCAAGACTGGCTGCGGATAAATAGAACGGAAAAGACCTTGACAGGCGTCTGATTTACGTTCTGTGGTAGACTTTACTCGATGACGTTTTATGCCTATGTCTCCAGGGGGGGGGGGGGGTCTTCAGTTGTACATTCTTGCGGACCATGGAACCTAATTTTGCAGGTGCATCATCCAGTACATTAATCACACAGTGCGAGGGTTCAGCTCAGATATTCAAGTTTTCCGAGTTTAGAAATTGCATTTTGTTTGGATTAAACAGTTCTGAAGTGGAAGTGGAAAAGGTGTGTGTGTGTGTGTGTGTGTGTGTGTGTGTGTGTGTGTGTGTGTGTGTGTGTAAGGGGGGTGGGGGGTCGAGGTTGAGGTAAGCCGGAGTAGCCGCAATGAACCCCGGACGACTTACTGGAGCCAGTGGAGGTGAATACTCTGATGCCGCTTGAGGCTCGAACTCCAGTCCTCTCGCACTGGTGACGAGAGTTGTTACTGCTCTTCAGGCATGCCGGTAAATAGTAGTCGGCGGGGGATAGGAGGGGGCTACGCCGGAAAGTTGAAACACTTTAGACGTGAAGACTGTAGCCTGAAGTTTTACAATCAAGCACTTTTAGTCTCTCTCTCTCTCTCTCTCTCTCTCTCTCTCTCTCTCTCTCTCTCTCAGCGCGAATTTAGTCTTTGTGGCTTGCGCGGCTTTAAGCCTTAAATACTCTCTCTCTCTCTCTCTCTGCTTTTTCAGTCCTGCTGCCTGTAAAGATACAGACCTACACAGGGGCCTCCCTCCCTCCCTGAAAAAAAGAATTCTTGCTGTTCGCCAAGTCAGGTTGTCCCCGTGTGACGCGTGTTTGGTGACGGTGCGCCGAACGTGTCGCAATGTACCCACGGCTGACTGGCGTGTTGTCCGAGTGTGCCCCGGCCGCCCGGCTACCGTCTCGGCAGGCCGGGCAAGATGCTTTAGGGGTGAGATTTTAGCAGGCTGCGGACGAGCGTCCAAACAAGTGGAAAGTTTGCTGAGGAAGCCGAGATGAGCTGCTCGTGGTTTGTGTTCCTTGTGAAAGAAGGCTTCGGTTCTCATTTGGGACAGCTTTCAGGGATAAAGTCGTAAAGTCAAGTTGTTTGGGAATTTTTTTTTTAAAGTGGTGTGGTTTGGTAGTTGAATGTTTCATTTACTGAGGAAGAAGTTCCCGGATGCTGTAATTTAAATGTTATGTTTCTCATGATAAAAGAACCGACCAACCAACCAACAACCAACCAAGTAGTCAGTCAGTCAGTCAGTCGAAAAGTCAACTGATGGTCCTTTTACCATTGAATCAGCCAGTCAACCATTCGTCTCACCAAATAAGTCAACCATCAGTGATCTTTCATCCACTGTCGATCATTCAATCACTTGAATGATTCGTCCAGTCAGTCCATGAAAGATCAGCCAACCAACCAGTGAAGCAAACCACCGACAAATCAATACATGGACGTCATTCGACCAGCTGCCAAACCAACCAACCAACCAACCAACCAATCAATCAATCAATCAATCAATCAATCAGAAAATTGACCCCAGATTTGCCCCCAGACTACCTACACTTCACCCCACTATGTCCCATGGGGTCTAGAACACCTGACGAGGGCGAGGGGCGGGTTCACGAACCGTGACCGTGACTGTGCGAAGATTGATGTTGGCAGGTAGTTCACAGGTGGATTCGGTACAGCGGGAGGGAGCCTGTCAGTTGACGTTTGTACGATAACCACAGTCCCCAGACACTACCCAAGGAATTCGTCTTTTTTTCTTTAAACAGACGCATAAAACGTTGGAATGGCAGACGTGCTTGCTTATGAACGATGCTCTTTGTTAACGGGTTTGAGGTGACTTGTCTGTTCTTCACCACTTTCTTTCCGTGCTAAGAAAGTCTTGATCTAGTCTTTGGTCAGTATGACACTGGGTTCGCCGATTTCGCCTCTCGTTCCAGATAGTGGTGACGCCACAGTCGAAGCGAGCTGCGTGGGGCAGTACATGTAAACTATCGTATTTTGTTGTTTAGTTACAATCGCGTGGATTTACGTTCAGGCTAGTGTGTGCCGACAGTATTACATGTGTCATCAATCACCCACTGCAACTGACTTGAGTTTCAATATTATTTCGTCAAGTGGCTTTGCCGATAGCTACGGTAGTCTCGTTTCGGGCCGTTGCTTGATACCCACTGTATACAAAATAATTTCTCATAAATTATTAATTTTGTCGTCTTATCCTATGATAACAGTTTCGGCAGGACCTTCACTGAGTAGCCCACACTGAGTAGGTTTGAGCCGACTGCCCAAAGACGACGCATGAAAAACTGACTCATGAGATATGGGATGGAGCGCATGTGGGCTTTTCCGAGCGCAGAAACGTCATCTTAAACTGAACTGAACTGAGCTGACTTCAGTCACATGGTGTGTGAGTGTTTGAAGGCCGGTTAGCGTCCTTTTCCACCACGTAACTGAGGGTGATCATATATGGCTGACGGGGCGGCGAGAAAAAGGCCAGCACAAATATTTGGCCTCAGCCGGGATTCAGTTCGAACTCACGCCCCAAGCATTGACAGTCCAACGCCGCTGGGCTATCCCGGCTCACTTTTCACATAGCGACTTTGTTGGTGAATGACAAATGCACTGATCACGGGGTAGTTTTCTCAGCCTGTATTTTATCGTGGCGTTGACGTGGAAACCACCGAAGCGCGAAGTTCCTTCTGTAGAGAAATTCTGTCCTGCACTTCCCTACCTGTCCGTCACTCAGGTTTGACATATCCAGGACATTGCTTAGTCATAAAAATTATTTCTGTCGAGCGCTTGATGTGCAGGGGTTCTTTCAATGGCTCAGATCACCAATGGGGAGTGAGCGCCCTTGGTCAGTCCGTTTCCGTTCCTTTTCGCTGTTCCATCAATTGAATGCTCGAGAGGGCGAGCAGCGAAAACGCTGAGTTTTGTGGTGGCCGTAAGCTTTTTTTTTTTTTTTTGCCCCCCCCCCCCCCCAAGCATGGGATAGCCGCCATTGTTCGTGTGGTAAACATAAAAAAACAAACAAACAATAAAAATTTTATTATGAAAACCGTGCTCGGTTCATGACACCTGAGTCCGCGGGTGCGGTGAGTGACTGATTTATTATTTCTTTATTTCACTTATTTATTTAGTGTATAATCTGTCGGAGAAAGGGTGCAGTGAAGCCCAGAAGGTGTTAAAGAGCCAGCCAATTCCATCTTTGCTAAGCCATCTTATCAGTGTTTGGGAACAGTTTCGTTTCGCTCCGGCTGAGTGTGCCCTTACGCTCGAAACTGACTGACTGATACTCAGTCTGTGTTCATGATTAGTACAGCTCTGAATGCGATACAGTGTCGTTTACACTCTGTGCGAGCGGTCCAGCGAACATTCAAATTCTGCAACTGTTGTTACACTACCGCAGCGCTCAGCCGGTGTGGTCACCGCGTCATCTGTTCAGTCAGTGCCAGCTTTACAGACGGACGCCGCTGTCACTAGTCAGGCCGTGTGTAAGTTGTCAGTGTGATAGTAGATACCACGAAAACACCTGTAGCATTAGCCCCTTTTAAGGGTGTTAAGTTTGTGTTTCGTTCCTTATGAAAACAACAAGCAACAGACTTCAGTTTCAGTTCTGCCTCAGTTCACTGGCAGTTCGCGCCGGCCGCGAACTCATTCAGTTTAGACTCATTTATGTTACAACATGTACTGCCTTTTGGCTATTCAGTTCTATAGAGGAGTTTTAAGGAGGAGTGACAAGTAGTTCCCTCCCGCATCTGTCGGTATTTATTCTGGGCAGACTGCGTCTCGAGGTTCGGCAGCACTTCGCAAGCTGCTCATGTCGCTCTTCAGGTAAAAGGTAAGGGAGGCAACCCGTGTGAGCAAGATCCTCTGAGGGTCTGCCCCTTTTCACTGAGAAGTTGTGTACCTTGGATAAATTTGCTCTGTTGCTTTGCCAAGTTACTAGTTGCATTTTTTTCCCCCCAAGGGCTCAGAATGATATTCACTTGATTTCTTTCTTTTTTTCGTTCCGTCGGCTGTGCTGCACATGCAGGTTTCCAGTTTAGTGTCATAAGCAGACAAGACTGGCTACTACTCAGTTCAAGTCCAGTCACTGAGTTTCTCAAGTCAGTTGTACATTAACAATTGTTGGCCTTTGATTATGCTCGTTTGGTTGCGGTTCAAACTCCCCGCGAAAACAAACAAACAAACAAACAACAACAACAACAACAAAAAACAAAGCATCCCCAACAAACTGAAGCTCTCCCACTCATTCTCGGTGATGCCTTAGTTAGGGTTGTGAATCAGGGGGAAATACTGTGTCGTGGTGTTTCTCACTCTCTGGGGCACAGTCTTTCAGTGGAAAGTACCTCTGTGCACGGTGGGGAAATGGCGCTCACTGCGCTACCGTGACGGGCCTAAATTGTCTCGATGCTCTCAAATACAAGGTCGCGCACTATGTCATCCTTGACCAGCTTTGAACCCAGAGGGATCCTCAGTGGCGCAAGTGATGGCAGGCTGTCTTCAGAGTGAAAGTAGGCGTTTTTCTGAATCAGAGACATACATAACATGTCAGTCTCTGTCTGAATGGACAGATCTATTATTACATTCAGTCCTAGAGCACGGGTGTGTATGCTTTTGTAATCGTCTCTTATTCCACCACAAGGCAGGTACGTGATCGTCTGCACCGTGCAATAATACTTGCCTGTAGAGTGCAACACCCTTGCCTGTCAGAGTGCAACCCCCTTGCCGTTTACTCACATCCTGTTGGATCAGTGTACCACGTAAACAGTGCCATCAAAGCGCAACAATACTTGTCCGCTGGCAAAGATTTTGCCCAAACGAAAAGTGGTCGGATATTCAAGACTTCGTTTCCAATCGAATCATATGACACACAAGTCTCTGCTTTTCTAAAAAAAATTCGCCATTTTTAAAAATGGCGCTGGGTGTAAGCAGTCACATTTTCATGATCAGGACACAGACGCCTATTGATTTACGCACTGTTTGATCTACAAACACGTAGCGGTCTGCATCACAGATTTCACAAAAGACAGGCCAAATTCCACCCTCAGCCCTTACACTGACACCAGATGAACACAAAAAAGCAAAAAAAACGGCACCTTTTCCAATTCATTTCCAAGATAGCATCACTCTCCACTGCCACCCCCCTCACACCTCATAGCAGACAGCAGTCCAAGGGACATAACTGCACATGTTGTTTACATGTCAACAAGCCGACAACGAGGCTGCCACCATTCTCATTCTCTCGCATAAAAATACACCAAACATGCACCTTTCCACCCACAACAATGAAAAACCCTTCACTCAATTCCACTCTCCAAAAAAAAATTTCAAAAGTGAAATTTCAATACTTTATGCAAAACAGGTTCCTACAACCCACTTTTTGCGCAATTTTATTGGGTATCTGTGTCCTGATCAGCATCAAAAATGTCTTTGTTTGAAATAAAATGGCTATATTCATGTAGAGAAATGTTCTGCGAGTTGACCTAGCAAGTTACAGCTAGATAGGCCACCACACAAGACAGTCAGCTTGGCTTGTGTGCAAGTACCTGTTTGGCAGTGACTGGGCCAAATCAGACAGCACTGAACTGAAACATACACAAATGTTTTGAATTGTGAAGTGTGTGAAATAAAAACCAATCAAGATGATTTTCTGTGAGCACATGCATATACATGTAACAAACACAAAGATGAATGTTTAAGTGAGTTTTGTTACTGTTTTCATTTCTTCTTGATTTTAAGTTCTACCCTACCCCCAAACTGACACTGTTTTTGGGATTCCCGTTGCGTTCAATCAAGCCAGGCAGAAAAAGGAAAAGAGTGAAACTCAACAAGGTGTCAATGCAAAATAGCTGAGTGTCTGTAGGAAGCAACAACGTGCTTATCAGCTAGATATCAGATGTCAAGCAGCTGGGGTCTGGACTACACATCGGCATGGTGGGACAATGGGCCTGACAGCATGTAAGTAATACCTACAGGGGGTGGTATAATTTTGTCTGGCATCACAGCCTAAAGAGCTCACTTTTCTTGATAATCAGTGTTGCCTGTACCAGAGCATTCACAGCAAAGCTGTAGCGAGCAACAGCATCTGTATTTGTTGCATGCAAGTGATATTTCAGTGCGTTTACCTGCAACATTCCAACATGCGAGGTAAAAGCCACCGCCAGAACCTGTTTACCCGGTAAACCTGGTCATCAGCTGTGGAGAAACCGCCTGAAGACAACAGCAGCCACTCAAGTACCAGACACAGCAATGACGACCAACCTGGGCAGCCATCTACCAGTCACATGCAAGATGTCACAGCAGGTGTGGGTGTGGTGTCACCAGACTGCAGTGGTCAGCCCTCTGATCGGCACTCCAAATCCAAGGCAGGAGCTCAAGAGAGCCCTGTAACAGGGAAACTGGGTTCCACGAGAGGGATACACATTGAAAAAAATGCAAACATGTGGAATTCGGCCTATCAAGGCCATATTGAGTTAGGTACATGTGCTCGCTCCCACTTTCACGTAGGTGACGAGAGGAAAATAGGCCTGGTGACTCACAGGTAATTACAACTTTGCTATTATGCTGGCCTGTAAGAGCATGCAAGTTAAGGTTAGGGTTAGCGTTTGCAGGTTAGGGTTAGCACGTACAGGTTAGGGCTAAGGGTTAGGGCTAAGGCTAGGGGTTAGGGCTAAGGCTAGGGTTAGGGCTAGGATTAGGGCTAGGGTGAAAAAAAAAAGAAACAAAAAAGGTGTGTGTGTGGGGGGGGGGGTGTAGGGGAGGGGGGGGGGTTGGAGGAGAGACTAGTACTTACTCACCTGTTTAAAATCTGAGGTCCAGGAGACATTGTGGGTAGTGCCCATGTCCAAAACAAACTTGACACTCCACACAATGCCTCCTGTCGTGATTGACTTGGCTTGGCCGGCTCAAGGCTCAGGTGATCAATTCTTACACATGTTTTATTGTGGCACCTATGGCTCACTTCTAACTGGGGACCAACGCTGTTCAGGCCAAAATGAGTGATCCAAGAAGCCCTGTGGGCTGTCACCGTTTTCACCTGGCCACTTGAGGGATCTCTGTAACTGATTCTGCTGTATCCATGAAGGTCGGGTGGCCCACCAAACAAAAAAACACTGCCCGTTCGCAGCTAGTACAGCGCCTGGATTCTGGTTTATCTTTTGCCACAAGTACTGCTCTACTGTCTGACCTACCATTTTGACTGTCTGCCCAAAAGACAGCTTGGAAAAAAACACCAGCAAAATTTCAGATCTAAAAAAGGGCAATTTCCAGCATTTTCGTCAAACAAATGACCCGAACACCCCCAAACCAAGCCAATTCCACGCCAATATGCTCTGCAAATAATGAAGGTCTGATGGTGAAAGAAATTACACACTTATCGTTTCGGTAGCTTTTGATAACAGAAAATACATGTAGACTGTGGTCATGGTGATCAGGACACAGACGCCTATTGATTTACGCACTGTTTGATCTACAAACACGTAGCGGTCTGCATCACAGATTTCACAAAAGACAGGCCAAATTCCACCCTCAGCCCTTACACTGACACCAGATGAACACAAAAAAGCAAAAAAAACGGCACCTTTTCCAATTCATTTCCAAGATAGCATCACTCTCCACTGCCACCCCCCTCACACCTCATAGCAGACAGCAGTCCAAGGGACATAACTGCACATGTTGTTTACATGTCAACAAGCCGACAACGAGGCTGCCACCATTCTCATTCTCTCGCATAAAAATACACCAAACATGCACCTTTCCACCCACAACAATGAAAAACCCTTCACTCAATTCCACTCTCCAAAAAAAAATTTCAAAAGTGAAATTTCAATACTTTATGCAAAACAGGTTCCTACAACCCACTTTTTGCGCAATTTTATTGGGTATCTGTGTCCTTCACGCCCCGCCGAAAAGGGACTGCACTCTGGAGTCTAGGTGTTTCTTTTACAGCATTGAGGTTGGTTGTTTCCCTTGATGCGCAGTGCGCTTGTGAGCGTTTGCCCAAGAGCATATAGCCAGTCAAGACAAGTTTATTCGTTCAAGTTATGGGGTTCGTGAATCCTGAGGTATAACAGTTGCGAACAGTTCATGTTGGCACTGGAAAGAATGAAAGAAGAAAGAAAGAAAAAAAAGGAAAAAACACTGAACAAACAACAGAACTGAACCGGCTAACTGAGACAATGACAACAATTAAAACGGGTTGAATTAACCATGCGACAGCAACAACATTTTACATCACACAATACCAGAGAGAGAGAGAGAGAGAGAGCGCTTAATGTTTTTTTTTTTTGTTTTTTTTTCCCCGCGGCCAAGTGCCGTTCCCGTGCAGACTCAGTATACCAGGTTTAAACTCCCATGCAGATAGTTTGATTTCCTGGTCAAACTTTCAAGTCTTCTCGACTTGCAGATATGACAAGAATTCTGTTTCGACAGTGCGTATAATAAAGGTGTGATGTCTCTGGCTATTCTCACAGAGAACCCCGGACCGAGTACAATGGCACTGAAAAACGGTGTGTTTGACTCGAGTCAACACTGAAGGCGTAGAAATGGTGACGGTGTTTTGATAGACGTAAAACCCTTGAGTCTGTGTGGTGTGCCATACTGAACGGCGAATGTGAAGTAGGTAGCTACCACCCGACCTGCAAAAAAAAACAAAAAAAAAAAAAAAACACGAAAGAAAGAACGACGATAAGAACTGAAAGAACGAGGGGAGCTCGTCGGGGACGAGTTTTCCCATTACATGGAAATTTGATATTGAGATTGAAATAACTTTATTTGAAAACGGTGGAAGTTGTGGTCTTGTGACCAATTTTCAAACTTGCCGTTTAAAAAAAACAACAACCAAAAAACAGTGTCGAGCAGCAAGAGAAACGCGCAGTTGATTCTCAATGGTCGACCGATAATCATGCAATCATCTCAGATTTTTATCTGATTCTTTTTTCTTTTTTTCGCATAGTTTCTTTTTAAATATTTTTTGTTGTTGTGGAGTATATAATGAATATCAGAAAGAAGAGGCCGGATAGACAGAACCTACAGTAGCCGTATAGCCATCGTCAAGGCCTTGCTTACAAGTTGTCCTGCTTTCCTATGCTAGACCAAAGAGAAAATAAATATATATATTTATATACACATACACGTAAGCAGTAGAAAAGCAAATCAGTGAAGCAGCTTTCTCATCAGTCACGAGACAACTTTGTGTAGGTCTCATATGTGCATGATAAATTTAGTCACAATGCGAGAGAGAACTAACGAACGACCCAACTTTCTTTTACGACGGAAGTGATTTGACATTAAATGAATTGCCAAGAGAGAGAGAGAGAGGGAGAGCGCCTCGTCATGCCATATGTATTTAGAGTGCGTAGTGGTCGGTACCAGGGGGGGAGCAAGTCCGTATTGACGAAGCGACCTGACCGTACATCAAGGCCCTTACCGTGTACGCCTCTTGAACCCCCCTCAGTCAGTGTTCCCCCTTCCCGCTTCACACACCGGCGATCGTCACCAGCGTATTTCCACCCTGTCTTCCTTCTATGTCACTCTCGCCCTCGGCTAAAACTAAAAAGAAGGGCAAACACCTAGACCTGTACCCTACACTCAGTCTCTTCCGATGCTTTTTCGAAAAGGAGCAGATGACAACGGTGTCAGTAGTTTCAGTGGCCTGTTAGCTGTGCATCTCAGTTTCTGGTCCAACGCGCGTGTTACCTAATCTTAGCTACATACGGAATAGAGCATCTAAGGACACCAGTGCTTTAAAGATCCAGTGTTCAGAACTTTAGGCTAGGAGATCGTTCCGCTGAGTGATTTAGGTTGTGCCTGATATCGTGTCACTTAGGCACCTGCTCAGTGATAGCGTTTCATAGGCTGGCACTGAGCCAACAGAAGACCTCACGCCGCGACACAAATATCAAGGACTAAAGGAGTCACTGAGCCATTATGTTGCTTGCGGCACGGTCGACTGCAGAGTAGCGGATTTTGACTTTTGGTCGGTTCAGTTCACAGATCCTGTAGACGGCATTGTGTCGCATTCAGAGCTGTACTAATCATCAAGATGGATATTTCGAGCGTACAGGCGCACTGTGACTCACAAGAGAAGCTGTTCCAAAACATAGATTGGCTTCAGTGAAGTCTGGTAAAGATGGTAACAGCGCGTTTACACAACGCTTGCTAGAAAGAGCTTTCGATTCGAGCGTCGGTTGCATTGCTGGTGGCCGTGTCATCAAGTACTCGTAAATTTACGACCCCGACAAACTTGGGTCATTCCACTTCATCTGTACCGTACGAAGCGGTTGCACTGGTAAACGGACACTATACTGCAGCTCGGCATTCGATACAGAACAATTGGCCTCTATATTTCTTCGCATTTCAGACTCAGTCTACTCAGTGTTGAGTTTTATTGCTGCGCAGTGCTGAGGGATACATTTCAGCAGAGCCGGTAAACGGTAAGCGTTGTCCACGTTTAACTTGTAGTGGGGCATCGGCGACTGATTCAGTTTCGGAAGGCAACTGTGAAATCTGTGATTTTCTTTCGACTGAGAAGAATTGCTGGATTACATTCCGCTGAACGTTAATTCATTGCCGGCATTAGAAGAAAGTGTTTCTTTAAAAGCAGGGTAGGCATTCATAAAGTGTAAGAAAGTGAAAAATAGTGAACAGTTTTCATTTTACAATTCCGTTTTTACTGAGCTTTCAAGGGGACATCCATTCAAGTTTGTTTATTTATAGCGGGCCTAGGCAATATAGAACTCCTCGAGTTTTGATGGACAACCATTCACAGAGCCAGTTGAACATCTGAGGACTGAGATACCCTGAGTTTGTTTGCTTGACATGTCCGGACATATCGCTTTGTGTTGTGTTGTGTTGTGTTGTGACTGGCGGAGATATCGGAGGACGTTGATAAAGTTAGTTAACCTTGCCGCTGCTGTAGATAGCGCCTGAACGTGGGCCATCATTCTGTAACTGACTTGATACACTGACACTGTGACACGCCCCTGAACTGGATGTACGTGTATTGTTGAAATTAATGGCAAGTGCTAGTGTTGTATGACGTGTGTTTCCAAAACCAATGGTGAGTTCAGAGTACGAGAGAGAGAGAGAGAGAGAGCAGAGCAGATCGTGCGCATCCAAAGTCCATGAAAAAGTCCATGAAATTTAAGTGAATTGTCATCTTCTTTTCAACTACGAAAATAGTATTTAAAAAAAATTGAACATTTCTTTCAGACTGAACAGATGAATTAAGTGTAATGGCAAAATCGATTGTGAAATTAACGACAATTGCACGTAACGTTCGTCAATAATTGTAGTGCAGGCTGTTGGGTTTTTCTTTTTTAAATTTTAATTGATTGTGCTGCTCCACTATAGTCGTCATTACGGTTGTCCACGAATATTCTTCGGCCACTGCTCGAATTCGGCCAGCACTAGTACAAAACTGTGAAGGCGTTACCCTTTCTTTTTTTTTCTTTTCTTTTTTTAGCTTCCCCCACCTTCACTTTTCCTCGGCATGTACGTCTTTAAACTTCTCCAAAAACAATATACAGTCCCCTACAAAATGAGTGTATGGCGAAACCCTGTGCGATCAATCCTCTCCGCCCCCCCCCCCCCCCCGACCCCCTCGCCTCTCTCACCCCTATGTAATATGTATGACGCATGGATGATGTCGTTTTTCGCCCGAGCACCGTTAAAGAAACAAGACAGAAGAGTAGGAGAAGGACGCAAGAAAGCCACGCGCGCGCGCGCGCGCGCGTGTGTGTGTGTGTGTGTGTGTGTGTGTGTGTGTGTGTGTGTGTGTGTGTGTGTGTGTGTGTGTGTGTGTGTGAGAGAGAGAGAGAGAGAGAGACGTGTGGGCGTCATTCAACAAAAGGATGGAGAGTTCAGTTTGTCTGACGTGGTTTTGTCTGACGTGGTTGATCGATCATACTGTTGTCGAGGGGTGTGTGTGTGTGTGTGTGTGTGTGTGTGTGTGTGTGTGTGTGTGTGTGTGTGTGTGTGTGTGTGTGTGTGTGTGTGTGTGTGGAGAGAGAGAGAGAGAGAGAGAGAGAGAGAGAGAGAGAGAGAGAGAGAGATCCACTTCGTCCCACGCGTTTTAACAAAATCTTCGTTGATTGCTCATGCCGTTTCGTACTTCTTAACGCTTTTTTTTTCTCATTCTTAATCTTAATTTTGTTCGAAATTATTAAAAATATTCACACATGTGGAACTATTAGAACAAAAATTTCGCTTCTTTATCTCTCTCTCTGGTAGCTGTGTAATGTCTGCGTGTGTGTGTGTGTGTGTGTGTGTGTGTGTGTGTGTGTGTGTGTGTGTGTGTGTGTGTGAGGGGGAGGGGGGGGGGTCGTGGGCTGAGTAGATTAGCAAAGGCAAGATCGAACACAGGACTCTGTACCTAATCTTCTATCCTTGTATACTGAAGCTTCAAACCATTCTCTCTCTCTCTCTCTCTCTCTCTCTCTCTGTGTGTGTGTGTGTGTGTGTGTGTGTGTGTGTGTGTGTGTGTGTGTGTGTGTGTGTGTCTGTCTGTCTGTCCGTCTGTGTGTCCGTGTCTGTATGCTGCCATGCAATCCTGGTCGGGGCCAATACTTGTGCTGGCTTTTTCATCATTGCCCCGTCTTTGATATCACCCGTATGTGGTGGAAAAGGGCGTTAAACCCCAACCCCCCCCCCACCCCCCACCCCTGTATGCTACCGTACAAGTATCGCTGGTTATTCCATGTGTAGCCGACTAAACGCATGAATGAGTGTCCAGTCAGGGGACCTGCCATCAGAGGCAGACAAGAGAGGAAGCCGACATTGTTCGCACACCAGGACACATGAGTAGCGAGTGCTGGCTGTACCAGGCTGTCGCTGGTACAACGGATATCGCTCTCTTGTTGGTCGTCGTCTCTCTGGCCTTTACGCACAACGAGTGTCGCCGGTAGCTTTTGTCGTGGTCAGTTCTGAGCGTCGTCCGATCGTGGGATTCGTTCGGTATAGGCGAGCTCTGTTGCGCTATCTGGAATAATATGCGGTTTTCTTCCTAGCAAAGTGAGTGGGATTCTTGTATCGGCTTGTCTGCCCAGTATCTGTGAGCTATTGGTTAAGCTGTGGACACTTTAAGATAGGGCAAATAGAGAAATATTATCAACCTTCCATCTGAAGATCATATTGTCTTCCTATGGCATATAGAGCTCTTTCACTTCGCGTATCACGTGGTCCACGTGTTGGCCAGGACACTTGAGACATCATTGATAGCTGGCGGACGAACAAGACTGACGTTCCCCGTAAGAAAAACACGGGGCTGTCCGCCACGCACGTATATCGACACTCAGATGTCTTGCTAAATATGCATTATATTGCAAGTTTGTACCTGTTTAAAGGAAAAGTTTGTTGGGTCGCAGACTCCAAGTATTATTATCCATTGATGTGCAAGTGCTTCTCTGAAGCCAGTTTTTCGTCGTCTGAATTCAGCTCTGATTGTCAATGACTGATCGAGCTGTTCAGTCATTCCTTTACTGTGATTCTGTTGCTAAGATAAAGTTTACCCGATATCTGGTGACTTCTTTAAACCTGTATATTTATACCAATCTCAGCAGGCAATTTGAAGAAAAACTTACCCACTAAGTTAGCGAAGTGTGTGAGCATTTATCCACTGTGCCCTTTCCGAGATCGCACTTTTCCCAGATTTGCACACGACAGATCCATACTGCAACCCCCTCACTACCGCCCCTTTCCCTCAACTTTCCGTTGGGTTTACCGTTTGCTTCAGTCGTAAGCTTCCTCCTCTTCCTCCTCGAACACTTCCTGCAAACGCCAGGGTCCGTGACTGGAAAAATCCGAAAAGTATGTGACTTTGATTTCTCTTCTTTTACAGAGCTCGGCAATAACTGTCAGGGTAACCCCATGTTGCAATTTCCTGATTATAACGAGGAATTTTTATAAAAAAAATACATCTTGACTTTCGCCTGAGAAGACAGATGTTGAGTTGTGTTTGATTTATGGGTGACATTTAAGCAACTTGTTCAAGCTGTTGCCTGGGGAATGCCTCTGTCGTATTTTTTTCACTGAGATTTACGCGGTTCATTGCGTATCAGGGAACCTTATTATCATTGGTAACGGGTACAACTTCCAGTCCCATACCGGAGTAATGGAAATTCGGGCTGCTCCATGGCTGAGCGCGTCGCCACAGTGCAGCGCCACCCATTTCTCTCTTCTTCTTCTTTTTTTTTTCTTTCTTTCTTTCTTTTTCCTGCATTCATGGTGTGCACTTGTTTTTCATTCCACGACCCCTTCCGTTTGGAATGGGATTTTTAACATGCACACTTGATACTGTGCGTGCATGTGTACACGAAGGCGAGGCAGGCACCGTAAACGAGTCTGCACGTGAATGTGACCCGATTTGTTGAGGAAAACCCACCAAATTTTTTGCCCACTGGGGATTCGAACCTGCGCCAAGGATCCGTAGCGGCCTCAGAATCCGTAGCGGACGCCTGAACCAGTAGGCCAAATCCCCCATTCTGGGGTCTACAACTCTACATCAGAGAAGATATAGCAGTAAGCAAGCGCTTGCGAAAAGGATGAGGTAGCTGCCGACGTCAGTCAGTTTTGGTTGTGCGTATGACGACATTTAGGAGACGTTTTACGGGCAGGGTGAAAAGTTCGTGGACCTTCCTGATCGCGTGCATACCACTTTGAACTGAATTTTTTTTTTTATTGGAGTTTCTTACGTGCACATTCCTGGGGTCGTTCTCTGAAGGGAAACGTGAAATTTAGCGTAGCGTTCTTCACGCCATTTTAGTGAAGTAAGCTCAGGTGAAGTTGGTGTGGTGTGGTGTGGTGTGTGTGTGTGTGTGTGTGTGTGTGTGTGTGTGTGTGTGTGTGTGTGTGTGTGTGTGTGTGTGTGTGTGTGTGTGTGTGAGAGAGAGAGAGAGAGAGCAATGATGATTACGACGACGGTGATGATGATGGTGATGATGAAGTTTGTCGTTTCTCAAACGTTTGAACGTTTGACCTTTTAGATAGTTCACGAACTTGCCAAAAGAAGGGAAGGGGAGGGGGGCGGGACTGTTTGTTTCCCCGCACAGGCTGTAGACTGCCCCCATTCAAATTTTAGGCATATTCCACGGCCGGGTACATTTTGTTTTTAATTTGGGGAGGGACAGGGGTGGGTGGGGTCGTGTGGTGGTGGTGGTGGGGATGGGGGGTGTGGGGGGGTGGAGGGGGTGGAGGGCAGGGGCTCACATCTTTTTCCACTACGTGTGTGATTTAAAAATAAAAAACCCAAACAACAACAACTAACAACAACAACAACAAAACGGCACTTACCAAATTAGGTGATACATGTACTGTTTGTAACTTAAACCTAGGGGATCAGGTCCGCACTTGCACGGACGGACAGAAGGATGTATGATCTCTGTCCGCTTCAATGTAGATGATAATGATGGTGTATTAATTATTTGCTGTGATATTGTTGCAGATGTCTGCCGGATGATACCATCCCCGCCGTGGCGTTCAGCTGTGGGGGCCGCCTGCCACCCTCGGACTGTGCTCTCGCCGATTCCAGACCCAGCACCAGCACAGCGCCACAACCACCACCACCACCACCCCCGCACCCCCATCAGCACCCGCCCGACCACCAGATGCTTCCCCACCCGCTCGCCCACCACCATCAGCACCAGCAGCAAGTCTCCTGTCAACAGCAGCAGCAACATCATCAGCACCAGCAGCAGCAACAACAGCAACAGCATCATCATCACCATCATCCACAGCAGCAGCAGCAGCAACATCATCACCAACAGCCACCACAGCCTCAGCTCCAGCATCAGCTGCAGCTGACGTCACCCAACATGTACTGTGGGCTGAGCCAGGGACACGTCAGTTACGACCCTCATCAGCACATCAACCAGAACACGTGAGTAGACAACGCTTTGATGGTTTGATGTTTGGAGTGGCTTTTGACACAGACTGGAGGAATACGTCTTCCTTGGATTCTTCTTGAAGAATAGACGTTTCACAGCTTGAGTAGGTGCCATCACATCTCCTTTTCAGCCGTCTGCATGGTGACGACGGCGAACAGTTTAGTTCAGTTTGAGGTGGTATCGGAAAAGCCTATACGCGCTTCAGTCCGTCGTTCAGAAATCACCCCGGTGCCCCGAGACTGTTCCAATGCTGGTTTGGTTCATACTGGCCTTGCTGCATCTGATTTGCTTGATTTCAAAGCCAAACTGAAAACCTTCTTGTTTAGACTGAACTACGACTAGTTTCACTACAGATATTGACCTATTCTGAGCCCTGTTGCTGGTGGAGTGGCAGGTTTGTGTGTGTGTGTGTGTGTGTGTGTGTGTGTGTGTGTGTGTGTGTGTGTGTGTGTGTGTGTGTGTGTGTGTTGTGAGTTGTGTCAGTATGTGTTGCATACTTTTATTAGTTTAGTTTAGACGGTAATTGTGAAGCGCATTGAGCTCACCTTGTAGGGATACTGCGCTATATAAGAATGTATTGGGTCTCTTTGTGGCCAGTTGTCGGCCACTACCTCTTTTCAAGCCTGTCTGTTTGATCTTCCTGGGCGCAGGCCACCCATAACGCTTGCCTGTCCGGCGAGGGTGTCTGCGAACAAATAAGTGTTTACACGGGATATGCGTGTGACGTTGATGCTGTAACTGTACTGAGTAACGTTTGATTGATACCTGTGATGCACCTGTTTTCTAGCCGGATAAACAACACGTGTTTTTACGTGTACAACCTGCTACAAGGAAAAGATGGGAGGGGATGCATAATTACGCGTGTTTTGCCTCTGGCGCTTAGAGGTTTGGGATGCATTTTTTTTTTTTTTAATTATGGAAATGTTGCAGCGTCATGAAGTATGCTATAAAACCTTTAGCTGCATCTTGTCCAGTCGCTGTCTTTGCTGTTCGTTGTCGGCTGCAGTTTGTTATCGCTAACAGTAACACTATACAATCCAAACGGACTGAACGGTAGGCCACATGAAAATTAATATTTCTTTGGCATGACGCGATGGACAAGTGTAAGTTATAGACAGTCCTAACTAGGACCCTAGTTCCGCGGATCTAAGGCCCTTGGTCCTGGTTCACTCAGCCAGGGAAACACTCGGAGTCGGTTCAGCTTTTAACCCCCGCCGGAGTTCATGCAAGTCGTCCTCGATCTCACGACTTTGCAGCCGCAATCACAACGGACAAACCGACTGAGCCACTCCGGGTGCCCTGACTCCACAGGCTTCCGCAACTTATTATCCTACACTCTGTGCCCCAACGGTGACTGTGGGACGAAGCTCGGACAATTCATGTGCTTATGCCTGATTTCCCTACTTTGGCCCTTCATCAGACAAGGCATCCGAGATGCCCTGGGGCTGTTGACACCTGCACTCATCTGTGTTTTTACCTGGTCTACCTGTACAAACGGTGGGCCTCGGACGAGCAGGTAGTGCCATCACGGCGGTCAGACACCGTCACGGTCCACCGCCGTGAAAGTCAGTGAAGCGCGGCGACAGCTTGTCGTTGGCGTTTGCGACGCACACGTTTCGATGTCATTATATTATTTTATTTTTATGTTTATATAGATTTTTTTTTGGGGGGGGGTGGGGGTGGGGGGGGGGGGGGGGGGGGGGGGGAGGGTGAGGATCCCTTCCCGAGAGATGAGAAAGGATGATGATCAGAGAGACGGATTCAAAACTACAATGTGTTTGTCATTGGTAACTTTTGTGAACATCAGTATTTGTCTCTGGTGTCGAGGGTTTTACGGGTGCATGGAAAAGATTTGTTGGTTTGTGGAACGCCCTAAGCTATATAAGACGTATAAAATTACAGCCTCGTAATGGCCGTCGTTGCTAAACTAGAAACAAAATTACATTATCTTATCGGTCATACCACGGAGATACCAAGCGTTCTCCAGTCAGAAAAGACAGAGACCGCTCCGTCAGAGAGACGTTTGTGTCAGATTAGGAATTTAGAATTTAGTGGTTTTTTTGTTGTTGTTTTTTAAACACAAAATCTGTGTGTTTAAATTCTGTGTTCTGATTTGAAATTTGAAAGGCCACATTGTCCCGGCATTCTTGAGAGCTCAAAGCCCACTGACGCAATAGGTACATCAGCTGCTATTTTTATTTTAATTTTATTTATTTATTTATTTATTTATTTATTTTTATTTATTTATTTATATATATATATATATATATTTATTTATTTATTTTTATTTTATTTTTTTTATTTTTTTGGGGGGGGGGGGGGGGGGCTTTCATAGTTGCTCATCTTGAGGCATGCCGTTTTATTAGAGACTTGCTGAACGAGCATGCTCCAATATGAAAGGGTTTTCACCATCTCCTCTTCAGCCGGAATTCATAATCTTCGCCATGCAGTATTTGTTTGCCCCAAATTATGAATGAATGGGCAAACCAGCCAGCTAAAAGCGGGCGGTGAAGGATTGAAAAGACCGTGTCATTGTTATGTTTACTCGTGCACACTTAGACGTACAGACGAAGCTAGACTGGCTTGCATGGCGAGCTGTCTGGAAGTGCCGGCTGGCGGACATGATTTTTTTTATTATTTTTTTTGCCTGCTTGATTTCTGTCCAAGTCCAGTAGTAATTCTATCAGAGATACGCACCTGACGCAATCAGCGTTGCTCGATAGGGACAGAATATCCCGCTTTTCATACGTGTGTTCAGAAACAAAGACAGCATAACATCACTCAGGGGCACCTTCCGATACTTTCTTTCGCTTGAATTTTGTTGGTATCGTACATGTATTATACATACACTGAGTGACAGTGTAATCGTTCAGATGTTCTGCTCGATTCCCTGTTCTGTGAACATGAGTACTATGTGTGTGTGTGCGTGTGTGAAGCGTTTTGTATCCTTGGCTTCTCTGTAGGAGTGATTGGCTATGGTACAAACGAGATGGGACGGCCTAGCGGTAGACCGCTAGACCTTCAATGCTCGGTTCTCGAGTTCGACTCCCGACTGGGAGGAAGAAGTTTTGGCTTGTTTCCTCGTTGCTAGCACCGGTCTTTGGTATCACCCTGATGTGGTTGAATAGGACGGACGACAACCGAACAAACGTGAATCTTTGGACGTGGCTGTGAAAGAAAGATTACTAAAAAATAGAAATCTTAGATCTGAAAGAATGAACGTTTTCAGTCAGAGGGTCGTAAATAATAATAATAATAATAGGTATTTAAGGGACGCCCTCCCTCTCGCGGGAGCTCAGGGCGCCTTACAGTCAACACACACTCACTCACCCAGAAACACACGCAACATGCCTCCACACATACATTTAACTACAAACACATAATGTGCAGCATCATACACGGGCTGCAATTGAAAATTGAAAATAACTGAAATTCACTACCTAATCCTGTTGCATGTGCCAAAACCTTACGTGATTTCAAATTTGAAGTTGATTAAAAAAAATACAAGGATGAGACTTATGTTTACTGTGTGAGACGTATTCTGACGCGGCACTCGCAGAATATTAATTTTGCGAAAAACTATGTGCCAAATTAGGGAGCCTATAACACGCATTTAAGCTTACGGCTTGACACATGATGAGATGATGATGATGATGAGTATTGTACAGGCGCTTTACCCAATTTCATGAATCGGCTCAAAGCGCCGCGAACTGAACCCAACACGCACGCTCACGTGAATCACACGCATTCTATCACACACCGGACATAACCACATTACAATCACATGGTGCTCAGCTATTTAAATTTCGGAATGTAGAATTGCATTTATTTTTCATTTTTCAAATAAATGATGATGGTGATGATGATACAAACCTCTGCATGAACCTTCACAACCGCGTCAGCTATCTAGCCTTGCACGGAAGTATAGCGGGAAAAGAAACCATGCGACCGGCGGGCGGCCATGTTTGCTGTGTGACGCGGTGCCTTGTGCAAGGTTGGATGTGGTACGGGAAGGGGCTGTTAGAATTTCGCTTTGCGTTTAGCGATCCAAAGAAGAGCTGAACTTTTCTGGTCGCATAGTTATGTGTGTGTGTGGCTTGCCTGTTGCCTACCCACTGCCTTGCACGGAACCTCCCTTTTTACCTGAGCAGGTTTGGGGGTAAAAGGTTGAAAGGATTTTTGTTGTTGTTGTTGTTGTTTTTAATAGAATTTTAAGGATTTTTTTAGGAGTGTTTGAGTTTCTGTATTTATTTATTTGTAGTTTTACTTATTTGTAGTTTTACTTATTTTTATTTTTATCTTTATTTATGATGTGGCCTTTGATGGTTTGAATTTGTCCTGGTGGAAACTGATCTCTCCGAAAACTTCATCATGTGGAAAGGAGATAAACTACGATCGACACAATAACTAAATAAATAAATAAATAACATTAGAAAAGAGGATTAGAAAGACGAGTCTCGCACTCCTCACCCTTTTCGCACTCCCTTAAGTCTCAGTGGCACTGGTTATGCGTTGTTCGACCTGAAAGCAAAGGCGTTAAAGGACAAGCACACATTCTTCCCCAGCTTAATAGCAAATGCAAATGTTTAGTCATATCAATGCCTGTGGTCCTGCAAACAAAGCAATGAAAACCAGCAGACTAAACCTTTTTTGCTATCTTAGAGAGAAAAAAAATGTAGCTGACAGACTTTTATTGGCAGCCTAACGCCTTGTGTTCTTATAGTTTGAGTCTGTCGATTTTTATTTTCATTTTTATTTTGTTCGTGCTTGTACAATTTGTAGGGGAGCCGGGGTGGTCGAATGGTAGAGCGTTGGACTTGTAATGCTCGGGTTGTGAGTTCGTATCCCGGCTGGAGCCAAATATTTGCGCTGGCTTTTGTATCGTTGCCCCGTCCTTGATATCACCCTATTTACTTACTTAGGCCTCTGGCTCCAAGTGGAGCATAGGCCATCGACAACCCTTCGCCATCGCACTCTATTCTGGGTCTTGACTTGCCACTCCAGTCCAGTTGGTCCCCTGCTTATATAGCTCTGCCTCAGTGTCCCGTGATATCACCCTATGTGGTGGAAGAGGACGTTAAACCCCCAAACCAACCACCCATCCACCCACCCTTGGACAATTTGTAGAGTGAATAATAGCGAGTTGTGGAATGAATCGCAGTTTTGGAGGGAAAAATATTAGCACCTGTCACAGCAAGCTCCTGTCCACAGTGGCCTGACCTAGCATACCGTCGCATTGATACTTGCCCACTTGGGGTCACGACACGAGAAAGAGGATGGTGGGGGGGGGGAGGGGGTGTCCAGGTGGTGGTGGGGAAATGGATGGGGTGGGGGTGGGGGTGGGGGGGTTGACACACGGACTTCATTCAGGGTCGCGTAGTAAGGAAAACACAGGTCGCCATTAGTACCTGAACCCGACTGGCACCGCCAGGCCTCACCCTGATCGCCGTCCTGATTATATTCAAAGGGGAAAAGTGGCTTGGGTCGTGATTTGGGGCCGGGGGTAGAAGAAGAGGGGGTGGGGGACGGGGAGAGGGAGGGACGCTGTACACGGCCAGTGTGTTCAGCTGTACCCCTGTTTCTGTTATCTAGGTTTTAAAATCTCACCGTCGCATGTCTTCCCTGTTTCCCTACTCACCCTCCTGCGGATTGTGATTTGCCCCCTCCGGGGCATATTTTGTGATTATCGTTCAGATGTTCATCTAACATGGTTTTGACAGTAGGTAAATGGTACGTTTGTGCTTGAAAGTACCCCCCCCCCCCCCACACACACACACACCACTACCACCCACCCGTCTCTGCAGTCTTGTAGTCACCTGCGTGTCCCCCCCCCCCTCCCCCGTACTAATCTCATTTGGTTTGTTTTTGTTTCGTTTGGTTTTTACACATTTTCCAAATGACGGTTCTAGCTCAATCAGTTCAAACCACTTTCTTCAGTGCCATTTGTTTTTCAACTGTTTTATTTTGTTTTCTTAATTAATGTGTGTGTGAGGGGTGTGTGTGTGTGTGTGTGTGTGTGTGTGTGTGTGTGTGTGTGTGTGTGTGTGCGTGCGTGCGTGCGTGCGTGCGCGCGCGCGCGCGCGTACTTTTTTTCCCTGGACACCCCACCCAACTGTCACCTCACCTTAACCCCCCTCTTTCCTCGGTCCCCCGCCATCAACCCACACTTCACCCAGACTATGTACCTACGTGTTGCCGTGACTGTCACAGGGCGCACCAGATTCATTAAAATTCAACATGGATTTGACTGGAGCGTGCCGAACGCTTCGCGCTGCCTCTCTCTGTATGTGTGTGTGTGCGTGTGTGTGTGTGTGCTTGTCTGTGTGTCGCGGAAGACAGGTGGACATACGATTATACCCACAGGCCAATACCATCACAGGGTCGTCTGCTGTACATTGTCTTGTCACCGTGAGGTGTCTGTGAGGTGTCTTGTGTTTTGACGGTGCTGGGTGAATTATTTGTCGGCTGTTAGAACGCGGGCGTGTTTCTGCACAGTTCAGGTCTCAGCCCGGCGAATCGTTACGTGCTGTCAGGTGCGCAGCACCAGGCTCGCCTCAGGTTTGAGGGAGACGTTTGGAGTTCTGAACTGTGTAGTGTAACTTGTGGCGGGAAAGAACCTCTGTGTCTTTCTGTGCTGAAGTGCGTGTCTTCCTTGTGTATGGTGGCATAATTAATTCTTGGATATTATGTAACTCATTCACAGATGACGGTCAGTAATGATGCTAGATTAGTTCTTCTGTTCTGTTCGTTAAACCGCGTGTCAGTGGTTCTGTAGTGTATCTGGTGATGGGACAGTCTCGTTTTCGTAGGCTGAGGTCTTTTGCCGTGCGTGTGGAGGTTCTGTTCATTCATAGTATGGATAAATGAAAATATACTGGATAAAATAGCATAATAATAATGATAATAATAATAATAGCAACAACAACAACAAGAAGAATAACAAGAAGAATAAGTGTATTTGTACAACACATGTAATATAGTTATCATGCTCTAAGCGCTAAAACAGGTTAAGCCACAATATCGTCGATAATTGCGCAGAATATATTGTTATTAGTCTGGGCCCGTATCTAAAAGTAAAGATTAATTTAACCCACGGCTACAGACCTAACCCAGACTAGGACAAAAGAAACCAAAAAGCAAAAATTAATTTAAAAAAAGGAAGCGAAGAAAGGAAGAAAAAAATCCTATCAGTAACGGCTCAGGCACCTCCAGTCCTGGACTGCTTGGGCCCGCTTCCTGATTTAAAAAAAAAAAAAAAAAAAAATCAACAGAAAATTTAACCCTAGAGCTAGTTTAGTACGAGGTTAGACTCTAACCCGGGGCTAAAAGCCCTAACCTCGACTATTACATAGGGGCCCTGTTCTAGTCTATTCTTGAGATCGTGCCGTGCATGCATTCCGTGCTAGGATAGTTTCGGGAGTCAACGTTGTCACGTTGAGGTGGTTTCTCCTTGCATGTGGTGACTAAATTTGTGGAGATTCATAGCCATTCGCAGGTTGCATAGATGTTCGTCGATAATGAATGATTATTATTGGTCATTCCTTGAACATGTGCATGGTGTATTGGCTCACGTGTGTGCGTATCGTTATGACCGTCAGACATTTCAGCAAGCAGACTTGAATTCTAATATTGAAAAATATTCCTAGAATCGCCGTTGGAAACACAGCATGTGCTACAGTGCATATTGGTGGTACTGTATAACAAAAAAACAAAAAAATGGTCAACGAGAAAAAAAAGCAAGCCCAAAAAATAAATAAAATAAAAAATAAAGAAAAAGAAGAAGAAGAAGAAAAAAAAACAAAAAACAAAAAAACAAAAAACCGAAGGTACCCGGCCGGGAATCGAACTCAGACCCGAGCATTGCAAGTCCAGAGCTCTACCACTTGACTGTACCGGCTCCCAGTAATCGGGAATGGGGAAAAGGAAAACAAACAAACAAATAATAATAATAATAATAATACCTCGGTCACGCAGGTAGCACTCAGTCAGATTTATCACCGATCTCCAATGATTGAACTCAACTTTCGGGTGCCGCAGCATTATCATGGGTTCTCTTCCAAACCACTGACTTTTTGATGACTGCAGTGATTGACTGTGTGTCTTCAAGCCTTACCTGGAGCTGGTAATCGTTATCAGCAGTATAGTGTACCCTTATCAATTTTCCACCTGGCTGATTTTTTTTCAGATTTCTTTGAAACTCAAATGGTTCAAAGAAAATGTTTATCACAGTCAGAATTATGTTTTGAGCCATGCACTTCACTTTTCTGAGTCAAGTTTGAAAGCAAAGTTCTCGTGGCGAAAAAAAAAAAAAAAAAAAACCCAACAAACCCTACTGTACGTAGCTGTAATCAAGCTGTGGAAAAGGAAAAAAAAATCTTCGATTCTTAATGAAGATAAATGAAACAGGGAAACAAATCTAAACTAGAAGTTGTAAAGAATACATCTGTGGCGGCATCAGCAGCAAGATATCCCATCTTAATGGGTCACTGGAAACAAACCGTATCTATTTAATGAGGACATACCAGCGGCGGCGTTAGAAAAATGTCAGAATAGCAAAAGATTCAAAATAAAAAGGAAAACTTGTGGTATTGTGATCTAGGAAGTGGTAAATTAAGGACGGCGCTAAATAGTGCAGAAAATGTATCCACTTCAGGTTTTACGGATTTTCCCTCACAAATTGATCTTTACTGTTATCCAGAGGACATTGTGGGCTTCTTATTGACGTCGATGGAAAACAAAGAAATACGAAGCACCAGCGCACAGAACTAAATACTGCAGTAACCCATGTGCTTTAGCTCATGAGACCAGACGGAAAGCGGGTATACACGACCACGTGCAGAGGATCAGTGCTTTCGCCGTGCGTGAACTCCGTCTTCTAGACAGATTTCGACGCTCTAAACGTGGAATACCTCGCTATATACCATCCAGGCTTTCCGCCTAGAACCCACCGTACAATAGGGGCCAACACAGGAACATCGCACTGGACATACTCCCAAATTTCACCAGCCACTGACTTGTTCGAGTCCTGCATTACAGGATCAGTTGCTGGGAATTACAAGACTTACACTGAGCGGCCTTTCCACTGTGTGCCCAGAAACTGGTTATTCGCAAGGCCCCAAAAAGGCAAGAGGATATTCAGAATTGTCCGCAAGGGTCCGAAAAAGGCAAGAAGGATATTCAGAGACAAAACCTTTGGACGGACGTCATAGAGCAAAAAAAGAGAGCAGGGCTTACTGTGTGTCCCTGTGTACCATTGGTATCACGTGCTAGGGTTAGGCGCCGCGTGGTTCTCATTATGGTGTCACTGTCACGGAGGACTCTTCCGCGGGGAAAGTAATGAAAACCTGCATTAAACTCCAGTGGTTGAAGAAGTGAGTTTAAAGAGCCCCGCGATTTTGTTTTTTTTTTACGCCATATATTCTGTCTTTTTTAATATTTGTTTACCTTGGACTTTCCTGCTACTTGTTTTTAGCTGTGAAAAAAATTATTACTTTTTTTTTTTTTTTGGAAGGCTCATTGTCTTTCCCCAACCAGTGTTCCCCACCACCTACGCACATTCATCTCGGTCGCTTTTGGCTGGTACAGGGTGACAGTGTTGTTGTGGATATGACGTAACTGTCATTCTGTTCTTTACATCCTGTGCGCGCGTTCCTTTTTCATTGAAACCGATGGCGTTTTTCCAGCGTCGGTAGAGTTACCTAATCCATCATGGAGGGAAAGTGGGTTGCATGCTGTATTATATTGAAAGTATTGAAGGCACCACACGTTGTTCATTTTCTCTGCGTCAGACTGCCTGTCCGTTTTCAGGGTCGACTATCAATATTTAAAAGCACTTCTTACTTGTGAAGTCACACAGTTTAACTTTCTTTGGAGTTCGTGCGTGGTGCCATACTGTGTGGAATGTGTAGCGATTTTCACAGTGTTTTCAGTCCTTGTTTTGTACAAGAGTAGTTCTAATAGCAACGGCAAGTTCGAAAATTGGTCTACAGACCAACATTTTTTTTTTTGTCCGCTGCTAATGCAGGTCATTTCATAATCTGTCTTACTGGAAGAGTATCTTGGTGATTTTTCGTCGTCTGAGGCTGGGTGTAGTGCTTAGGTTTCTTTATTTTAATTTTATTTTGTTTTTATTTTACCAGTATTTGGTGGTGTTCAACTTTTACAATTTTGTGTTTGATTATATTACTTTCAAAATCAAACATACTGCGTTAGGTAAGGAACGATAATGATAAAAATAACGCAAAAGCTGCTCTCTGGATATCCCTGGATCCCTACATTACAGCACGTATGCAAAATACCACTACGTCGACAGCGTTGCAGCTGTAAAATAAAGTTTCATTGATTTATTCTATCAATGTGTGTGTTATTTTCTGTTGCAGACCCCTCCCTGACAGCCCACCTGACTCAGGATCGGAACCGTACTCGCCACAGGACGACACGCCACAGTCAATAGCAGGTCAGTGCATCTAGTGATTGACTGGTGAAACACGCCGAATTCACTCCTAAGCGGGACATTTCTTTGCTTACGCAAAAATGGCTGAAGTACTTTTTAAACATACTTGATGGACTCCGATCGGCAGAATATACAGACAAAACAAACAAACAAACAAACCCAAGACTGACATAAGAAGTACCCGGCGCCATTTCATTGTACGCCCAAAAATGCCCCAGGTTCCTTCTGTTTATGCCAGGTTCCGCATGTAGAAGTCAAGGCATGGTTAGGGATTTTAGCCCTGAGTTAGGGTCTAACCTCGAACTAAAACTAGCTCTAGGGTTAAATTTTCTGTTGTTTTTGTTTTAAATCAGGAAGCGGGCCCATTCCAGCAAGATGCCTAAACTGTTATAGAAGGATTTATTTCTTCCTTCCTTCGCCTCCTTTTTTTAAAATATAATTTTTGCTTTTTGGTTTCTTTTGTCCTAGTCTGGGTTAGGCCCGTAGCCTTGGGTTAAATTAACCTCGACTTTTACATTCAGGCCTATGTCTTTACGGTCTTACGCGCCGTGTCTGTGAGCCTTCAAGTTGCCGGGCGAAAGTTAACTGTTGACATTTTAAAACTCTTAATGAGTTACCGCTCTTAAAGGGGCTTATGCTACCAGTTTTTATGCTCGCAGATCGTTCTGAGCTGTTTTCGTGGTATCTATCATCACACCATTTACACACCTGGACAGTGACAGCGTCTGTAATGCTGGCACTGAGCCGACAGAACATGCTCGATGACGCGGCGACTGACCACACTGCACGCTCCAGTGATGTAACAAAAGTCGTAGAATTTGAATGTTCGGCCGCTCAGTCGCGCAAAGTGTAGACAAAAGCATTGTATCGCATTAAGAGCTGTGCTAACCATCAAGATAGAGTATTGCGAGCGTACAGTCGCACCTACGAGCGATACTGTTCCAAAACATAAGCAGGCTTGGAAAAGGTGGAACAAGCCTGTTTAAATTTTTGTCTTTGAGGACGGAAGGGATTGGTTACCGAAGTGACGCAGCAAAACTTTCAGGCGCGTGTATGGCGACAACTGACGTCATTCAGTCGTCACACGGCAAAAGGCAGACACACAGCTCAGTCTCCATGCTCGCACATGCTGACTGGGGCTGTTTTGAATTGATCCTTGTTGTAGACCGAGCCGTTCTGTCAGTCTGATGGATCGAGTGAAGAGGGTTGATTGCCTAGCGATCTGTCTTTCAGCCATGACCTTTAACATGCTAAAATACGAGGCGGTTGCATGGATAGGCCTATACTTTATAGCCTGCCTCTCTCTCTCTCTCTCTCTCTCTCTCTCTCTCTCTCTCTCTCTCGTACTTTATTTCGAGTTCGAGTTCTCGTACTTTATTTAGCATTTGACAAATTCACTGATGTCATGCTTTTCTTGTTTTATGTATATCTACGCTAATTGTGTGTGTGTGTGTGTGTGTGTGTGTGTGTGTGTGTGTGTGTGTGTGTGTGTGTGTGTGTGTGTGTGTGTGTGTGTGTTTTAAGAAATACTTGCAGTTTTCCTAGTCTTTGTAGTTTAACAAGGACAAGATCGAAAAAAGGTCTGCGCACCTAATCTTTTATCCTTGTGAAATAAAGTTTCTCTCTCTCTCTCTCTCTCTCTCTCTCTCTCTGAGTCAACAGCCCGCATCCTGACTCCAGCGTGACACATTAGCACATGATTTTGATGGAGGTTGTGTTGGGGAGGAGGGGGTTGAGGTGGACTTTTGTATGCTTGCAGATCTGCTTTTGTAGGGCGGAAAATTTAGACAAGTCTTCTTCTGCTTCTTCTTATTTATTTATTTATTTATTTATTGTGGCTGTCAAAAATTAACAAGACAAGTTTTCTCGATCTTGCAGTCAGCAAATGTTCACGCACTTTAAGTTTCCCTCTATAGGGATTACTAAAGTATTAACAATAAGATTCTTCTTATAAACAAACAAACAACAACAACAACAAACCCGCGTGCACTTTGCTGAAAATTGTACAGACGCAAATTCAGTGCAAACGTTTGGATTTCGCTGTTGTTGTTGTTGTTGTTGTTGGTAATGCTGTTGTCTTGTAACACGTAATGGGATAAATGTTAAACATTTGACTGCCGATTTTCGGGAATAGTTGGTAATGCTGTTGTCTTATAACACGTAATGGGATAAATGTTAAACATTTGACTGCCGATTTTCGGGAATAGTTTATGGTAATGCTGTTGTCTTGTAACACGTAATGGGATAAATGTTAAACATTTGACTGCCGATTTTCGGGAATAGTTGTTGGTAATGCTGTTGTCTTATAACACGTAATGGGATAAATGTTAAACATTTGACTGCCGATTTTCGGGAATAGTTGTTGGTAATGCTGTTGTCTTGTAACACGTAATGGGATAAATGTTAAACATTTGACTGCCGATTTTCGGGAATAGTTGTTGGTAATGCTGTTGTCTTATAACACGTAATAGGATAATTGTTAAACATTTGACTGCCGATTTTCGGGAATAGTTGTTGGTAATGCTGTTGTCTTGTAACACGTAATGGGATAAATGTTAAACATTTGACTGCCGATTTTCGGGAATAGTACGTAGCTGCTGTGCATACGCACTGTGCGTCTTTGCGTAGATTTTTCAAGTTTCCCACTTAAACCAGTGAAACTTTTATTGTCCTAGATACAGCCTCCTTCACGTCTTTATTTGTGACGCCCCCCCACGATTTGAGTCTGAAGTCACTTTTTGAAGTTTTTGAGGTTTTGATATGATCTTAC